>CAIGRT010079069.1:0-30626 GCA_903798405.1 Fraxinus platypoda | reverse complement strand
TACTAAACTTTTCCAATATCACATCTACTTTACAATTGAAATAAAATATTTATAATGTGTGGGTCAAGAGGCTAGTTGAAGCTGCGGTCCTTGACACAGGGGCTAAGACACAAATAACCAACAAGATATTGACATTTGGAGCATGCCGAAAATTTGACTTCAAGCTGTGAACCAAACGGAATGAATAACACTCAAACTGAAAATCTCAGTGTTTGGCAAAATTTATACTCGTCTCATTGCAATACCCTCAACTTCTTCCACCTAGTATTTACCAAAATAATGCTTTGAAAATACTACTGAATGTTTTAGATGACCTCTCTTGTAAATTAGGATAAGAATGGATACGTCCTACTAAAGTTGGAAACTTGACTTGGACCCTCCCACTAGTTGTGCCATGTCCAAGAGACCATAGGACAGACCGACAAGCGTTTTGCCTAGACGTGAGACCTACTCGGGCAATTTCCTTATTTATGGAAATGTTTGATTGAAACGTTGATAAAAATCGTAGGTCTAATTGATTTGACTTAATTTTTTTATAAACATTTTAGCTAAATAAAGTAGGGCTTTAGGTGTTAACTTTTAGTCCGGTGAATAATTAATCTTAATCACACATTTCATAATAGTCATACTTTTCAATCACATATTTAATCAATTTTTATCAAAATATATTAAAATTTTGACTTTTATCTACATCAATGACTCAAGTTTAAACTTCAACCGTGCTACACTTACACTATCCCTTACACATTTCTCACACTTTTCCACATGACAACATCTGTACTCTTGATTTCAAACTCATCTATCACATAACTGTACATATTTTCTCCCCGTCGGGGAGAATGTCAACCAAGTTGTCATGGTTGATGTCATATGACATTATTCTTAAATTTCAAGCTTGCTACACTTACACTTTCTCTTACACCATTCTTTGCGCTCTTCCACATGGCAACATCTACACTCATGATTTTGAACTCATCCATCACATCACTGCATAGATTTCCTCCGCATAAGAAAAATGTCAACCAAGATGTCATGATTGATGTACGTATATCATTATTCTTAAACTTCAACCTTGCTACACTTACACTCTCGCTTACACTTTTCTTTACATTTTCCACATGACAACATCTACACTCATGATTTTGAATCTATTAATAACATCGTTGTACATATTTCCTTCACATAGGGGGGGATGTCGCCCAAGTTGTCATAGTTGATGTACATATAACATTATTCTTAAACTTCAACCTTGCTACACTTACAATCTTCCTTATACTTTTTTTTTACACTATTTCGCATGACAATATTTACACTCTTGATTTTGAATTCATTTATCACACCACTGTACAGATTTCCTCTACATAGGAAAAAATGTCAACCAAGCCGGTTAATTGACCATTTCCGTGTTAAAGGATCTAGATATTATGAGATATGCCTAGTGTACATAAAATTTTTACACCCTACTTGATAGAATGCAACATGACATCTTGTCGTCTTATTGTTTAAAGAAACAGTGTTGCTAGCCTTCAACACTGCATTTGTACACCAAATAGGTAAAAACCCCTGGACAAGTCAAGAAATCTAGATATTATATGTACAATCCTGCTACTCGTACGATGAACTTGACAACCCGCTTTACAATGTGACGTGAAAAATGAAACAAAAAAAAAAAGAAAAACCATGTCCACAAAGACTTTTCAAAAGCACTCCATTCTCATTTTCCCCATTTTGAAACCCTCCAAACCAACGAAGTATTTTCCAGTGAAGTCGTGAATTTTCAGGCACCATGTCACTTGACGCCGTCTGCTAAGTTTCACTTTCGACATTCTCCTTCATTCCAGCCGATTATCCGGATTTCACCGTTGAAGATCAACAAAACATCATCATCTCAACGCTTCGGCTGTCGCGAAACAACCAAGACACACCTCAGGCGTCCATCAAATCTTACTTCATACACAATATTACGACTCGGAAGACAAGTATGTAGTTTAAATTCATGATTTATTTGTCGTATTATGTGGATCGAGTTGCCGTTGTTGGTTGTCAATTTTTATATATATTTTTTCGTTTCAATCATGCATCAGCCTATCTCTTAATTTCCCCACTATGTAGGGAACATAAATGCTTGAATATGCTGCTGCAATTTTTATCTCAAGCATCTCTGAAATTTTAGTTATTGTTATTTGGTGCTTAAAAGGGTATGCTTTGGTTAACTGTAGCAAAAAATGTTATTTGATTCTGAATTGCTTCTGAATGGAATGTGAGGAGAATTTTTTCCTATATTTTAGTTGTTGGCATTGTGAATGGAGTAGCTGTGGTGGTTGTCTTTTTCTATTTTTTTTTCATTTCATTCGTTTATCGACCTATCACTTAATTTTTCCCATTTCATAGAGAACATGATTGCTTGAATATGTTGATGCACTTTTTATCTTATCCATCTTTGGAATTTTAATTACTATTATGAATCAATTGGTGCTCAAAAAGGTATGCTTTGGTTATTTGTAGCAAAAATGTTCTATGATTTTTGTTTCTTATGGTATGCTCATTTATAATTCTCCATGTGCTTGCATTCTTAGAATGGTGGGAAAGAATTTTGGAGTATGTCACGAGTGCATAACTAAGGGACACTTCTTCGCTGGCTGCTCAATAAAACGTTGATGCCCACAGTGTACTAATGGGTTTCAGAAGTTTTTTGAGGTTGAAAGGGAGACTGCTAACAAAGGCAAATTCTTCAAATGTTGTACTATTAAGTGTGGATTTTAGGAGTGGAGTGAAAAAGGAGAAGGAATTGGTGAATCAAGTACCGTTAGCTTTACCGAGGCAAAAGCAGTGGCCAATGAAGCATCTGACGATATGGCCCGTATGTTCCAATCTCAACTTCGACTTAACGACGAAGAAGAAATACGCATTTCTGTGAATGTGATGATCTACAATGGAAAATGCATTGTCGAAGGGAACGCAAAAAGGAAAGGGTCAGCTAGAATAGCGGTTAATGCTTGAGGGGTTTTGTGTATGTATTAAGTGAACGAACGACTTTTGTTTGTACAATAATTTGTAGCTTCATGCAATAGCTACATTCTATCTAACTTTTGTGACTTCAATAAACAATATGTTAATTGCTTTCAAAAGAAATCTTATTGAATGCCACATTTTTAACATATTGTAGTGGCTTGCAAATTGTTCGGCAAGTGAAGAATGTAATGCTTGCATATATTTTTTGGATGGTTTCTACCACCAATAGAAATCATATGTATTAGCATCCATGTCTTAATCTATTAAATACAAAAATCAAATACATATTGACAACTGCATTCAAACGCCAAAAAACAAAAAAACTTCATAAGGTATAGCTTCCATTGCCGCACTAGATTGACCAAACGAGCTTCCAATCTGCAGCAACATGTGAATCAGAGTCATGTGTTGCACGATGTAATGCATCTTCGATCTGCAAAACAAAAATTATCATCAGAATTGATCGACTCCATTTATGTGATAGTTGATACTTCGCAAAACAAAGCCAAATGTTTGCACACTAAGACATAATTTAATAGGGATGTCAATGAGCCGAGTTGGTTCGCGAGTTGAAACTCGAGGCTCGAGTAAAAATGGTTCGAATTTTTTTGGGCCGAGCCTAACTAAGTTTTTGCTCGGCCAAAAAAATCTAAGCTCAACCCGAGCTATGAGCCAAGCCAAGCTGGCTTATGATTTTTTTTTTTTTAAAAAAGCAGCTAAGTAGTTGCCTGTGTAGCTGTGTGTGGCAGCTATACGCAATGCAGCTACATGCTACCTACTTCACATGTTTTTTTAAAGCATGATTGGTTACGGGCCAAAAATGGCTCGTCGGCTGGCTCGAGCTTTTCTCGGGCCAAGTCATGTGCCGCCTGAGCCGACGAGCCAAATTAACACCCCTATAATTTAATGAATTTGTAGATAACCATAGTTTCACTATATAATGCATTTACCACACGTGAAATCCACTTCACACACTGCATTTTAACGTGATCGTATATACCATAAAAGTTAAGCTTATATGACGATTAACGAACCCAAAAATTCCAACACTAAATGAATTTCTTCAATCGTTTGTAATAAAATTACAATGACAATACTTAGATGCATAAAATCGAGGAAGTGTGAACTAAATCTTTAAATATTACCTTTTGACGTCTTATCACTAGCCTATGCCCCCTTGATACGGTGTATGTGGATAGTGGTTGTGAATCACATTACCTAACATTCAGAAATAGACATTAATACATGCAAATAAAAAACTAAAGTTGAAGGTAGTGTATTTAGATAAGGATTTACCATCAGAATTTAGTATAACATTTGTTGTCGCCAGCTGGATCATAGTGGCTGATGGTATGTGTTATGTAAATGCATAACTTTCCTTACCGTTCTACATAAACTAACAACATAAATAAAACATCCAACGCATAACAATTCTAAAATGAATTTACTTACCAGGAATTGCTGTGAATACGATAATGATGTTGGCATGGAATATTGTTGTTCTTGAGATACCTAAACATTTGGTGCAACCTCTTCCATGCTACTATGACTCGTTGCTGGTCTTTTTCGTTTGCATGAAGCTGTACACCCAAATAAATGATAATTAGTGTTTAGTTTTTTAAGTAAATCGACAAATGGATGAATATACCTTTGTTTTCTTCGAACGCGTCTCCAGTAGGCTTTTCTTTCAAAGTTTCTTAGGCGTGACATTTCTCTCTAATTGTTTAGGAATGCCTATGCTCCGGCTAATAGTATTTTGTGATCCAGTACCTTACGAGGCTAAATTGAACAGTGTGCTCCAATAAGATATTACTTCCACTACTTGGTGTTGGCATCGTAAACTCTTTCTTTATGGATTGAATCCAATCTATTATCGCACGTGACCAGACTTCATCGTCTACTGCAAGGTCTGCCACCAAGGCATTCGCCTAACATATTGTTGTACCTCAACTATCCAGAGTACTAACCAATCCATTGTAATTAACTGATATCCTCGTGTGTGCTATTTACGTCTCTCTTCCATCTTGTCAGAATATAGTTATCCAACAGCATGGTAACATTATTACGAATTAACATTGCAATCGTGTGCCTACAAATTATTCCATGAAATTCGAACAAGTGGCATCTGACTAATGTCACATGTCTCTCTTTGAAATGAGACAAAAAAATGGTTTTTTTGTTTGTTGATCGACACACACAACATCTTCCCGTAATTCATACGTCATTCCCAAATGTCCTTGCGAAGCAGCTATGAGGTCACGATAAACTTTCCCTGTAAACTCGGCTTGAACTTTCGAAAATTTGGAAATGGTGTATACCAACTCAAATTGCTTTTCCATTTCGTATATTGTAGCACATGGTACCATTTGCGAGAAAGACTTGAAATTAGACTGAAACGCCTTCTCAACCTTATTTCGCAGTAGTCATTCATACTGTTCGACAAACTGCTTCAACAAAGTCTTTGAATGCACATAACCGTCAAAGAAAGCATTCATACTCTTTCTTCGTTGTGTTGTTGACGTCCCAACCCAAAAAGTTGTTTTGAAGTAGCAAGGAACCCAATGCCCTCTATTCTTATACAGTTCCGACAACCAGTCATTATTATGCAAGTCGAATGTATCGATCATTGCTCTCCAACCTTCTTCAAATTGTTCAATAAGTTGCGAATCATATACCAATCCATGAATAGTCCGAAAGATCGAACCTTTATTCACGTGATATCCAAACTTTTCAGGTAACTTCTTCGAAATATGCCATAAACACCATCTATGCTTTGTATGTGGAAAAACAATTTGAATTTCATTTTGCATGGCCCTATCTTAATCAGTAATTATTCCGTGCGGAGCTTGAATATGCATGCACTGAAGCCATATCTTGAACAACCATACAAAAGTATTTCTTGTCCTCATTCGATATCAAACCACAACCAAGCAGTGTTGATTGACCGTGATGGTTCACGCCAACAAAAGGGCAAAAGATATGTCATACTTATTGGTGAGGTAAGCGGTATCAAATATGACAATATCCCCGAACTCCTTATACGCTTGCCTACACCAATAATCTGCCTAAAACAATTTCTTTAGCCGCAATTCGTCATCCAAATCCATATTGAAGTAAAAGTCCGAGCATCTCCCTTACATTTTTGAGAAGTATGATTGTATTGCTGCGACATCTCATTCTTCAAGTCTTAGTAGCTGCATTTGTTCAATATAGTTCCGACAATTATTTTCCACACATGTCATGTTCTCATACCTACCTACTTCAACAATTGCAGAGTTATAACTTTTGTGCAACGAAATTCCTGTCATATCATTAACTTCAAGCTTATGCTTTACATGTGCACTCGATTATCTGTTGCAGTGATACAATCTGGACTTTGAATGACTTGTTTTATGATTGTGCTCGAGGTGGATTGTATTAATTCTCCAGGTACCAAGTATATTGGAGAATGCAGAGATCCTGGCTTTAAACCCGTTTGAATTGTTGGTTGTGGTTTCAAAGACTCGCCGGTATTACCATTTCCTTGGCCTTCACAGCTACATGTCAACGTCACATATCCCAAAACCCCATCGTCATCATTTTTTGAATTTCTTTTTCGAACTGGAAAACCAACGGCATAAGCATATCTTTTGTAAAAGTCAAAGACTTCTTTTTCATCCTTGAATTTCATACCCACTTCTGGCACAATCATATCATCTCCTCCAAACGTTTCATCTTCCACTATGATCATATTGTCATCCACGTTCTCATTATCGAATCCACCAACAATTAATCTTGCACATTGTCCATAATTTGTGCTTCTGTGACAAAATAAGCCATCATATTTAGCAATACACAAACACTCTACAAAGTTAAATGCATACAAAATAATCATTTGAACATAACATCATTGGAGTAGAGCAACCGAAATTATTTTCCATTTGTGATCTTTCTTTCTTTCATTTATTTAGTTTCTATCACACATTCATTTTTTCATGCCCCAAAATTTTTTTGAACTCGCACAAAATTGAAGTCGTGGAAAATGAAAACAAGATTTCAGTAATATGATTTCAACAATATGAAAAAAGCAAAGTTCAATTTAAGCAATATGATTTTTTTTTTACATATTCCCCAAATTCGACTACAATCTAGAATTTCTACAAATTTTAAAACATTATCTATAAAAAAGTTCAAATATCTTCCTATGTAAAAAACCCGATTGGCGCTCCATTTGGCACGGGAAATTCAATGTTCACAGTGATAGAGGCATGAGCAGTGGTGTGAGGAGACTTGTGTAATGGACCCAGTTGGCGTTCAGAAATTTGTCGACCATGGTCGTTGACGTGAGCAGTCGTCGACGTGATAGTCAGGGATCGACATTTCACCGTTGGTATGAGTATTTGTGAAAAAGGGGCAACAATGGTTTGTAGTATGTATTGAAGCGAGTTTTGTGGTTCCCAATGTTCATTTCCCTCCTTTTTACACTTACATTTTACTTTTTTTTTTGTTGACATGTCAGCATTTTCAAATTTCGGTGATGTACATTGTTAACATGTGATTGTACAATGAGCAAAATGGATCTGGTTGGCGTTCCGAAATTTGTCGACCATGGTCGTCGGCGTGAGCAGTGGCCGACGTGAGAGTCGGGGTCGAGATTTCATCGTTGGTATGTGTATTTGTGAAAAGAGTAATGTTATTCATCCCCAGTGGGGATGAAAACACAGTCTAGTTGGCTTTAAATGATAGGTTGAATGAAAGGTGAAATTAAATGACCTATCATTTAATGCCACATTAACGCCACGTAGACTGTATTTTCATCCCCAATGAGGATGAATATCATTACTCTTGTGAAAAAGGGGCAACAATGATCTGTAATATGTATTGAAGCGAGTTTTGTGGTTCCCAATATTCATTTCCCTCCTTTTTACACTTACCTTTTTTTTTTGTTGACATGTCAGCATTTTCAAATTTCGCTGATGTACATTGTTAACATGTGATTGTACAATGAGCAAAATGGATCTGGTTGGCGTTCCGAAATTTGTCGACCATGGTCGTCGGCGTGAGCAGTGGCCGACGTGAGAGTCGGGGTCGAGATTTCATCGTTGGTATGTGTATTTGTGAAAAGAGTAATGTTATTCATCCCCAGTGGGGATGAAAACACAGTCTAGTTGGCTTTAAATGATAGGTTGAATGAAAGGTGAAATTAAATGACCTATCATTTAATGCCACATTAACTATTCATCTCCAGTGGGGATGAAAATACAGTTTATGTGGCTTTAAATGATAGGTTAAATGAAAGGTGAAATTAAATGACTTATTTAATTTCACCTATCATTTAATGTCACATTAACGCCACGTAGACTGTATTTTCATCCCCAATGAGGATGAATATCATTACTCTTGTGAAAAAGGGGCAACAATGATCTGTAATATGTATTGAAGCGAGTTTTGTGGTTCCCAATATTCATTTCCCTCCTTTTTACACTTACATTTTTTTTTTGTTGACATGTCAGCATTTTCAAATTTCGATGATGTACATTGTTAACATGTGATTGTACAATGAGCATTATTCTTGTAAGTACACCAAAAATCAAAGCTTTGGAATCTCAAAATGAGAAAGTCTGAGCAGGGCTTAACTGCTGTAATTACTATAGTTAGGGACCTAGGTTGGAAATTCCCGTGCAATTGATACTTCATGCTCCAGTCTCTGTACTTCCAACTTCTTGGAATTTTGTAGTTCAATTGACAACGATATTTAGAGCTCATAAAAGTCTCTCTATCTCAATTCTTACTTCCAAATTTCTGTATTGTGATCCAAATGTTGGAAGCTATTCCACTGTTGTTCACACCCAAATGCAACCCAACAATTTCGCTTCATCCTTTTCGCAGAACTGTAAACCAGAAGCACCCATTTTTCAATTCAATTTCTTGCTCACTTTCCAAAAACTTCAAGATTAATGCTGCAAAGAAACATGAACAGGTTCCTGAATCGAAGCCACATAATCTAGGTCTGAATTGTATGTGGGTCTTCTTTGTTTTGTGCTTATAAAATTGTAGGAAAACTGAATTTTGTATTGTTTGAACTGGGCAGATGGAGAAAATAATTCAGTAACTGAAAAGGGTAGTGGTGAAGGGTTTGATTTTGGATGGTTGCCTGCTTTTCCTCATGTCTTGACTGCTTCCTTGTCCAATTTTCTATTTGGTTATCACATTGGGTAATTTACAAATTCCCTTTCTCTTTCTGTTGAGTTCTTGAATATATATGTATACATTGGAGTGTAAATAGAAGGCTAATGATCCTTGAGCTTGACTTGGAGTGAGCTCATTAATAGCTTGTTCAAAGTTCAACTCAAACAATTGAGGGCCCCTTAAATTGATTATGGTACTCTAAAGCTCGATTGTAATAAACTCTCATATGATCTTAACTGAAAGAAACGAATATGAATTTGTGTATGTAAAAAAAAAATGCTTGTTATGATGAAGCATGCACAAATTGTTTTGTTTTCTCAAGGTAATATTTGTAGCCACATAAACATAACACAGACAGGGACCAATATTAGAAGGGGCTCATGTCCTACTAGTACAAACTTTTTGGTTAAGTTCAGATCAATCAAGTGAACATGGTGAAGATTTATCCAAACAATAGGCTTCAGGGACTCCTGTTCATCCGTGATTATCTTGTCCAAATTCTAGTAAACAATTTATTTTGGTCTTGGATATTTACCTGCTATGCCACCACCCTAAGCAAAACATTTATTGTTACCTCTTTTTCTTTACTTCCCTTGTTTTTCTGTAACTATTTTGGGGGTTTTCTTACCACGCTATGCTCTCTTCCACAATGCAGTGTAATGAATGGCCCTATTATCTCCATCGCCAAAGAGCTTGGTTTTGAAGGGAATTCATTTCTTGAGGGGCTTGTGGTGAGCATATTTATAGGTGGTGCATTTATTGGAAGCATAAGCTGTGGTTCTCTTGTTGATAAACTTGGCTGTCGTCGCACCTTTCAACTTGACACGATACCTTTAATTCTTGGTGCAATTGTAAGGTAAATTTGTTTTTGGAAGCTTTTAAGTCTAGCTGAATCATCATCTAGTTTATTTTCTCAATTTCGTTGTTGTTGTACATAATTTTAGAAAATGTTAAATTGCTTGAATGTTGAATAGATTATAGTGGAAGTTACCTTAGACCTTCGTAAGGGATAATGTTAAACTGTTAATTGGGTAGGGATTAACACGCTTTGGAGCTCTCTCTAATAGGGTATGATGTATGACAACTCAAAATAAAACCTTTCATTTAGACATTTGTTTCTGAGTTCTTTAATATGTATTTGGCATTTGATGAATTAATTATGAAATTTGAATATAATTATGTTTTGAGTGCAGAGAAATTGGTTTGTGAAGTTTGCAAGTATGTGCGTCGTATTTGAGGGAAAAACAAGCAATATATAAGCTCCGTAAAGGCATATCACACATAGACCCATGCAGATACACACAATTTATAAATGGTATACTCTGATCAAAAGAGAGCAAAGTTTCAAGATGATACTGTTAAAATATCTACCTGAAAACCAGTTGTTAATGAGTAGAAAGGTTGGACAAGTTGATGTACTAGTTTGAGAAGTGTTATTTAGTCAACCTGAGACAAGCTCTATACTCTTCCTCATGTGACATCCCACTTGCACGTGATTAGGTGAATTGAAATGAATAGATGTGAAATACTGTGAACTGTGATGGCTGCTGCTTATCATTTTATTAAGGCCAACAAAATCTCTTTGTGAATGTGAAATTGTATATGATTTTCAATATCAACTATCCATGATTTGGCCACTCGTTTACAAGGCAGGAATCAGGGGCAGGGACAGGTGGGAAAATGGGGTGAATGGAGAGAAGAAGGAAGAGGCGTAGGCTGGAGCCGACAGTGGGGGCAGTAGGTGGGGTTTGGTGGGGAGGGGGTGGTTTGGTCTTTTTCTTTCTCCTTGCTCTTTTATTTACTTTTTATTGAAAATAAGTTTTCAACCATTTTAGCACTGAAAAAGTAAGTCGCGTGACAATTGCGTGTACATTTAATGGAAAATGGATGGAAACGGCCCACTCGGACCTAGGTGCTATAAACTTTAAAGGTTGGGGACAAATTTGCCTGCGAAAAGGTTGAGGACATGTTTGTACAAATTAAATGGGTTTGAGACCCGTGCTGCAATTTTCCCTTGATTTTCCAAATAGGTTGAAACTAATAAAATTATTAAAATCTGAGTGAAGATAAAAGACAAGAATTTTACTACATGAATATGATCACCAGGAACTCTTTGAATTCCAAAACCTCTACATTGGGTATTGGAAGTTCCAGTTTATCTTCTGTTGTCCCTCGTTTTTTTTTTTTACTATTGACATTTGACCTCATAATTTTTGACAGTGCACAAGCACACTCGTTGAATGAAATACTATGCGGGAGATTTCTTGTTGGCCTTGGTATTGGCGTGAACACAGTTCTTGTTCCTATTTATATTTCAGAGGTATTAATGAGTAACTACATGCTGCCTTCTCGAGAACAATATTCTCTATGTGGATTGTATGATTTCAAGCTTTCTACTTGTGAAGTTGCATACACGTTTTCTGTGGATGCTTTCTGTCCCTCTGAAATCACAGACCTGTACTTTTTACCATACTTCTTGTTCAATCATTCAAGCTTTGTACTCATGAAGTTGCATTCATATTTCCTGTAGATGAATTCTGTCACTCTGAAACTCCCAAACTTGGTGTTGGTGTGTTTCATACTTACGTGTACTCATGTCACAACCTTTCAATGAGTATCTGGTGGCTCGTACGTCCAGTGTGAATAAAGTCTATTTTTACTATAGTACATACAATGCATAATCTCTCACAACACTTGATTTCTTCTGCGTTTATTATATTTATGATCTGTTGGCACCCACCCAAGGTTATAAAAATTGAGATCCCTGTAGGAGGATCATTTGAATGATCTTGATTCTTGAGGATTAAAGTTAGGATCTCACATCCTAACAATCGTCATATCAACTGTTCAATCTAGTTATGTAAGAACTGCGGAATTTAATTTCAGAATTTGGATCTAGATTTAAGCAACCATGCTTCAGCATCCTGCCACTTCTTTCCAATCTTCATATTCAATCCACTCTTCCAGCATCACTTTGCCTTCTTTCTTCAAATTGTCATAGACGGGAACCCTTGACTTCTGCTGGTGCCTCCCCATCTTCAGAACAACTGAAGTATCTAGGTCCATACTGCATTGGGCATTTTCGAGTAAGGTGATTGCAATCATTTCAGGAAAAATAAAAAAATGATGAACTTCCTACTCTCTTCTCGAGTAATCAAAATATGGTTCCTAGAGGACTCTGTTTATGGTAGCTCCTATCTACAAAACTTATGCAACTATTAAGAAGAAATGTAGTTTGATGAAGATGCATGGAATTTAACACTTTGTGTAAAGATTTTATGTGATTTTGCCATCACTTCTGTTTCATTGGGGTTCTTGAAGGCTGTGATTTCATGACCATAGTGGGTGACCAAACGCATAACAGCAAATGACAATACCAAAATACATTAGGCCATGTCTCCATGACAATATGTCTATATTTGCATGTTGCAGGGCTGATAATTTGTACCTTAACCATTGTCAATCACTATATAATCATCTTCCATACTTATTTTGTAGGTTGCTCCAACGAACTATAGAGGTTCATTGGGGACCTTGTCACAAATTGGCACATGCCTAGGAATTATTATATCACTGTTTTTAGCATTCCCTTCAGAAAGTGATCCCCACTGGTAAGAACCTTTCCTGCAGTGGCTATTAGGGGATTGAATACCGCATATGATAATCTTTCACTCTCTTCAGACAGTTGTATCTGCTTACTTTGGGAATTGCCCTCCTTCAATATTTATTTATTTATTTTATTCACTTTTCCCCTGGGAGAGTAGTGTGTACTATTGCAATTTCAAAAGAACATTGAATTTAATATATAAAAGAGGCATTAAATATTTTTTTTCAAGGTTTGCCAATTACTTTTTTTTTTTGCATTTTCTTGCTACCTTAATCTTTGCATGTTTCTGGGAGTGGAGTTTGAAGCATTATGTTTTTCAGGTGGAGGATAATGCTATACATTGCCAGTATCCCTGGCTTTGTTCTTGCACTGGGTATGCAGTTTGCAGTTGACAGTCCCCGCTGGCTATGTAAAGTATGTATTGTTTCATTTTTTGATATAAAATGAAAAGTTTGTTAAGAGAGAACTAGAGAAATCCAAACAAAGAGGAAACTATAACCCTAAGTTGCATCTATTTATTAAGAAAGCAATTCTAGCTCCTTTATGAATCAATCATAGATGTCCTGGGTGAAGGCTTCTACTGTTCTACAGGCTTCTTCGTATGAGATGCGAAGAATTTACTCAATCCCACAGAAACGACAATAGTAAATTGTTGCTCTATGCATTCCTCGATATCCAAATGCACCAAGTAATTGCCAAGGACATCAAAGTAGTTTAACATATTTAGTACTCCCAAATGTCTTAAACTTCGTTGAGGAGTGAGGAATTATGATGACCTGCTTTGAAATCATGAACAATCTGTTAATTTCCCTGTGCAATCAATAATTAAAAATATGAACGAGTACCACAGATCATTAGATGAAGCATCTTAAGAATTACAGAACACGTAAAAGCTTTACCTTGGAGGTAAATGTATTTCCATGTGAAGGAACATAAAAGAAATAGCTTTATCTCTGCCTTTGAACAAGGATTGCAAAGAAGGATATGCAAATGAAAACTCTGTGCCATCTAGGTTCTAAATCCTACTATTTTGAGAAGTGGAATGCTAAAAATTTGGAAGGATAAAAAAACCATTCATCACCTCATCGTAGAGATTTCATATTTTTTATAGTCCTTTTGTGTTCCTAAAGTCATTGGGGAACTCTGTAGGCAGGGAGATTTGATGATGCTAAAGAAGTTATAAATAACATCTGGGGGCCTAGGGAGGTCGAGAAAGCTATTGAAGAATTTCAGTCTGTCATTAGGAATGATGGTGCTGACTTGGACAGCAGTTGGCTGGAACTACTACAGGAGCCACATTCTAGAGGTTGTATTGACGGTATTTTTGAATTTCACATGTTAATTTTCTTTGTGCTTTCGATCTTATCTGATTAATGTTATAAAGTGTTCATACAGGTTTTCAAAGGCCTAATGTAGCACATTGTCCCACTTTGCATTTGTTCTTTGAGTGTTTCAGAGGGACTTGAGTTTACTACTCAGACCAGTTGGTTAAGCTCCATTAGATTGCCAGGCTAGTAGAATCATTTGAATTGTTCACCTATTTCTATGATTTCTTTAGGAATTCCTTTTCGCGGTGCTTTGTAGCCCACTAATTCTGAGAAGCGTTGTCTCTTTTGAAAATATAGACGAATGAGCACAGATGAACTCCAGAGAGAAATTTAAGGAGTTACTTTTTTTTATCACTACTCTGAAATTTACCATTATCAGCATCTGAAGTAACTCCTTATTCAAAACTTCACTCCAATGTAATTAGGCCTATGTAATTCTATGGTTTGATTAGCATTGCTATATTGCATTAGACTATGAGATGCACAATCATCCTGAGTTGTGTGACTTCATCTTTATATTCTACATGAATGAGCAAATTGGATCTCCAGCACTAATATTTTAACTGTTACATTTTTTTGTCACTGCTATAATATTGACATTTGTCAGTGTAACAGCACCCAGTTTTTTGACAAGTTTATAAAAAGTATGCTACAAGGAAATTAGGCCTGTCTAATTGGAAGCAAACGGATGCTATCACAAGTGCAACCAACCAATTTGCAACTGAAAAATGTAAATCATACATGCTACACGAAATGGCAGAATGGAATCCAAAAATGACTTACCGGATAGTGAAGTGAAAATTGAGTTTCAATACTATAGGTTAGATAAGTGAAATTGGGTCATTCATACCCATGTAAGTTTTGCGGATATTCTAAGATGATTCAGAATTTGGTAGATAGTTTAAATGTTCCAGTGTAAATGTCATAGGGTATTTTTGTGCAAGATAGAGAGCTGCTCTAGACCATTGGATCAAATAAAAATCCACCCTTTAGATGAAGAGATGGTGACTATAGATCTGTGATGCTCGGACTCTCCATTCCAGCCGGAGTACCCGTGTCGACACGATATGGGTATGGGTACGAGTATGAAATATGGGACAGACACAACACTTTTCAACAGGACACGGCATGGTGGAGAAAGGTGGCAGCGCTAGGTTTTCCCTTCTTCTTTCTTTCTTTCTTTCTTTTTCCTTTTCCTTTCCCTTTTCTTCTTTTCCTTTTCAGTAAACCTAGTACCGCTGTCGAGAGGGTGGAGAAAGGCGGTGGCAGAGAAAGTAACGATTGGATACCGCAGAGAAAGATCATCCATCAATTTATATGCACATATATGCAGAAAAAATGAGAGAAATAAGCCACCTGAAAAACCAAGAAGAAGAAGATGCTGGCCAAGAGGAAGAAGCAGTAGTATGCCTTTCCAAATTATTCCCATTCTTGTGACTTGGATAACCTTCTAGGTTAATAACACTATTGGGCTTTTATTTCTATGCATGTAGGCCTATGATTTATGACTTTGTTTGGCCCCTTTATTTTTTATTTAATGAAATAATTATTAAAAAACAATGAAAATATGTTTTGAAAAAACTCTTAAACTTAATATTAATTTTTGAAGTATATATTTATACAATAATTTAGTATTTTAGTATAAATTTCTAGTTGATTTTAAGTGACATTCTGTTGTAATTTGTGGATTGATTCTAGGATAATTTAATTACTTTTTCTTATTTTAGGGATTTAGGTAGCCTATTACCTAGTCTAAATTTCCTTATTTTATTCCTTGATTTTGTGAGAGATTTTCTCCCATAATCATGGGATTTTATTGTGTTTTATTACAGCAGATTTGTCTCTGCATTTAGTAAATATAGAGCTGTATTTTTCAATTGATGAAAAGAGAAATAGAAACCTTATCTCCAAAAGTTTCATGGTATCAGAGTGGGATTATTTATGCCTCTCCACTCGGTTTTAGTTTTCTTGAAACTTTTTTTTCTTTATGCCCAAATACGGCCGAGCCTTCAGAATGGCTACCGAGAAAGTCATGGTTTCGAACAGCTATGGAAGCATGGACAACTCTAATCTTCCCATTACGGGGCACAAACTGAATGGAAAAATTTATTTACAGTGGTCACAATCCATCATGATGTTTATTTGTGGAAAGGGAAAGGATGAATATCTCACCAGTACTGCCAAATCTCCAACAATCAACGATCGAAAATTCAAAAGTTGGAAGGCAGAAAATAATATGGTGATGTCTTGGCTGATCAACTCAATGAACAATGATGTTGGAGAAAATTTCCTTCTCTATGAGACTGCAACGGAAATTTGGAATGCAGCAAAAGAAACATATTCAGACCTTGAGAATACGGCTGAATCATTTGAGATTGAAGGTGTCCTTCACGACTTGCGTCAAGGAGATCAGCCAGTCACCCAATACTTCAATCTTCTCACTCGTTATTGGCAACAATTGGATATGTACGAATTAAATGAGTGGGAGTCTCCAGGAGATGCTGCAAATTACAAGAAAATTGTGGAGAAGAAAAGAATCTATAAATTTCTTCTAGGGCTTAACAAAATCTAGATGAGGTTCGTGGAAGAATCCTAGCAACAAAGCCTGCCTTTACTGAAGTTCGCCGAGAGGAAAGCAGGAAGAAACTTGTGCTTAGGTCTTCTCCACATCAATCTGATATTGAAGGATCAGCTTTGGCAGCCTGTGGATCATAAAGACCATGTGAACATTGCAAAAAACCTGGCCACGATAAAGAAACATGCCGGGACATTCACGGCAAGCCAGTTAATTGGAAGCCACTCGTACCCAATTTGAAAGGAAAGGAAGAGCAAATCAAGTCTCTGTTCGAGATGCTCCTATTTCAGAAACACAACTATTCAGCAAAGAACAGATTGATTTTATGCAAAAATTGTTCAATCAGCCACATCAGCCATCCAACACAAATATTGGGACAGGTTCTTTAGCACAAAAAGGTAATTTTCTGAGTGCTTTAAAGGTTAAAACAGAAGAAAATAAACTCTGGATAGTGGATTCAAGAGCCTCAGATCACATGACAGGAGATGCTTCAATCTTAATAAACTATAAACCTTGTCCTGGTAATCTTACTGTTCGAATAGCTGATGGTTCTCTTTCCAAAGTTTCTGGTACAGGTTCTGTAGTTATCTCTAAGGATTTGATACTTAATTGTGTTCTTTTGGTCCCTAATCTGGATTGTAACCTTCTATCTGTTACCAAAGTTTCTGGTACAGGTTCTGTAGTTATCTCTAAGGATTTGATACTTAATTGTGTTCTTTTGGTCCCTAATCTGGATTGTAACCTTCTATCTGTTAGTAAACTCACTCGAGAAAAATTGTGTGGCTAAATGTTACTCAAATGATTGTGTTTTTCAGGGTTTGGATTCGGGGAGGACGATTGGCAATGCTAGAGTGTGTTTGGGGCTCTATGTTATCAAGACTTCCAATTTGCCTGAACAACAACCTCAAAAGATAGGATTTGAAAAAAGTGTTTTGTCTGTTTCTAGTTTAAATAACGATAGTGCTCTTATGCTATGGCATTATCGACTTGGTCATCCTAATTTTTTGTACCTCAAGAAACTTTTTCCATCATTATTCAATAAAGAGCCTAATGTTTATCAGTGTGAAATCTGTCAGTTAGCCAAGCAAGTTCGTAATTCTTATCCTGTCCAACACTATAAATCCTCAAAGCCATTTTCTATGATTCATAGCGATGTTTGGGGAGCTTCTAGAATTAAAAATGTGACTGGATCAAGATGGTTTGTTTTATTTGTTGATGATCACACTAGACTTACTTGGGTGTTTCTTATGAAGGAAAAATCGGAGGTCACTCAAATTTTCAAAAATTTCTGCACTATGATTTAAACCCAATTTCAAACCAAGATACAAGTTTTAAAAATAGATAATGCCAAAGATTACTTCAACTCAATTTTGGAAGATTTTCTGAAAAAAGAGGGAATTGTTCATCAATGCTCATGTATAGATACCCCCAACAAAATGGAATCGCCGAGAGAAAAAACAGACACCTATTAGAATTTGCGAGATCTCTTTTGTTTTCCACCAATGTGCCAAAATATTTCTGGGGAGAAGCTGTACTCATCGCAGCTTATCTTATCAATAGAATGCCCTCGCGTGTCCTTAACTTCCAAGTCCCATGTAAATCCTTCTGAAAACTTATCCCAACACTAGACTTTTCTCCAATATTCCACCAAAGGTTTTCGGTTGTTCAGTATTTGTTTTGTCCATGTACATTCTCAACACCGAAGTAAATTGGATCCTAAAGCTATAAAGTGCGTGTTTATTGGGTGCTCAGCCAATCAAAAGGGTTACAAATGCTATTCCCCAGGGACTAGAAAGTTCTACACCTCTATAGATGTCACATTTTTTGAAAAACAACAATTCTTTCCTAACCGATATTCAGGGGGAGAATGTAACTGATGAATATCCCTTTTGGGAAACTGAAAACAACCATAATCCTTATTTAGAATTCAATTCCATTTTTCCAACACAAATATCCATGAACTCTACATATGAGCCTTTGCAACCTTTACAAGTTGAGTCTCAAGAAAAGCCTACCAATAACAATGAGGTCATTGTATATTCCAGGAAAAAGAAGAAGAATCAAGAGGACATAGCACCACGAACACAACTCGAACAAAGTCATGAAGCTGATCCGAATCCAGAACCAAAGGAAATACAATCAGGTAACCCTGGATCTTCATTTGTTCTTAGTGAGAGTCAAGGTGATGATCTGGATGTACCAATTGCAATCAGGAAGGGAGATAGATCTTGTACAAAACATCCCATTTATAATTTCATTTCCTATGATGGCTTGTCACTTGGATTCCATGCTTTCACCACTAGTTTGACAGATATACATATTCCTAACAACATTCGGGAAGCCCTTCAATCACCTGAATGGAGGAGTTGAAGAAGAAATCTGAGCATCGGAGAAGAATAGAACATGGGAAATCACCTATTTACCTGAAGGAAAGAGGACAGTTGGATGCAAATGGATATTTACGGTCAAATACAAGGGAAATGGGAGCATAGACAGATTCAAAGCAAGACTGGTTGCAAAAGGGTACACTCAGTCATATGGTGTTGATTATCAAGAAACATTTGCTCATGTTGCAAAGTTGAACACAATCCGAGTATTGTTATCCATAGCAGCAAATCAAGATTGGAAACTCCATCAACTTGATGTTAAGAATGCATTTCTTAACGGTGATCTGGAGGAAGATGTGTATAAGGATATTCTTTCTGGCTTAGAAACAAAAGGAAATATCAACAAAGTCTGCAAACTCAGAAAATCTCTTTATGGTCTTAAACGGTCTCATCGGGCTTGGTTCGACCGCTTCACGAAGGCAGTTAAAAGGTATGGTTACACTCAATGTCAACTAGATCATACTTTATTCCTTACACACTTTCTTGGGGGGAAAATAGCAATAATTATTGTGTATGTGGAAGATATCATTCTAACTGGAGACCAAGACGATGAAATGTGTATACTAAAATATCAGTTGGCCAAAGAATTTAAGATCAAAGATTTAGGGAATCTCAAGTACTTCCTTGGAATAGAAATTGCTCGGTCAAAGAAAGGCATAGCTGTTTCTCAAAGAAAGTATGTCTTAGATCTGTTAAAAGAAACTGGGATGTTAGGGAGTAAACCAGCAGACACTCCTTTGGATTGCATTATAAAAATTGGCTCTATGGAAGATAGCACACCAGTAGACAAAGGGAGATATCAAAGACTAGTGGGAAAGATCATATACTTGTCCCACACTAGACCTGATATTAGCTTTGCGGTTAGCACAGTAAGCCAATTCATGAATAGCCCAACTGAAGAACACATGAACGCAGTTTACATAATACTAAAATATCTTAAAATGACACCAGGCAAAGGATTTTATTTTTGTAAGACTACGGAAAGAAATGTAGACATTTACACTGATGCAGATTGGGCTGGCTCTGTAATTGGTCGAAGGTCTACTTTTGGATACTGTACTTTTGTATGGGGAAATTTAGTTACTTGGCGAAGCAAGAAACAATCAGTCGTGTCAAGAAGCAGTGCCGAGGCAGAGTTTCGAGCTATGGCTCATGGAATTTGTAAAGGAATGTGGTTGAAAAGGGTTCTAGAGGAGCTAAGAATTTCAATTGAAAGTCCTATGAAAATGTTTTGTGATAATCAAGCTACTATTAGCATTGCAAAGAATCCGGTTCACCATAATCGAACGAAACACGTGGAGATAGATCGACGCTTCATCAAAGAAAAAACAGAAGAGGGGACAGTCTCTTTGGTCTATACTCCAACAGAACTTCAAAGAGCAGATATTCTTGCACTTCCTAGAATCAAATTTGTAGAATTGAAGTCCAAGCTAGGTTTAACCAATATTTACAACACAGCTTGAGGGGGAGTGTTGTAATTTCTGGATTGATTCTAGGATAATTTAATTACTTTTCCTTATTTTAGAGATTTGAGTAGTCTATTACCTAGTCAAAATTTCCTTAGCCCCTGTTTGAGCCACATTATTTTTTTATTCTCATTCTTGTACTCATTTTCAACCACACATTCTTCAATGAAATAATATTTTCCATTACATCAATAACTTTTCTTTCTTTTTCAACCACATAGTCCCCAATCACATCAAACAAAAAAATGCATTCTGGGATTCAAAATGTGCACCAAACAGGGGCTTATTTTATTTCCTGATTTTGTGAGAGATTATCTCCCATAATCATGGGATTTTATTGTGCTTTATTACAGTAGATTTGTCTCTGCATTTAGTATATATAGAGCTATATTTTTCAATTGATGAAAAGAGAAATAAAAACCTTCTCTCCAAAAGTTTCATATTCTATCTTTTAACAATTTGTACTTGGTTATTATTTATTTTTTTACGTGTGAATTCAGGGAAAAAAATTGAAGTTTGAAAGACGTAGCTACGTATTTGTGTCCAAAATTTGGACTCTTTTTAACGATATCTCCGTATCCTACATTTTAGAAAATAAAAGATTCGACACTTAAATACGTACTCGTACCCGTACCCGAGTCTAGCATCATAGCTATAGATAGAGGCAAGGGGCCTCGTTAATAATAATAATAAAGTTGGAGAGTATCAACTTAACTCAGCATTCTTTTTCAAACTCTCCCATCCTTTATGACTTTAGATCTTATTTATATCCCCTATTAGATTGTGGTAGCTTCAAATTAGGTAAGCTAACACGTTGTAGTGTTGAATATAGGACAACACTCGATTGCCACCAACCAAACTTGGGAATCACTTAGCTGACTTAGTTTGGGCATCAAGAGCCGATTTTGTGATAGTTAAATTCCACAGTCCTTGAAAAGGTCACATCTATGACGTTAAGCTCTTTTAAAATGCATGCTTCCATTATGTAACTTTGCTGTAGAAATTCAATTCTACTTAAATTTCCATTTCATTGCAAAAATAGCATTCTACTTCTGTGTTCTTAGTGTCGCTTTTTTAGGTTCTGAGAAGGGTACTTCTAAAGTTATGATTTTATTCCTCCTCGTGTAATATTATGAGAAATGATGTATTTTCAATTTGAAGTTATGCCAGCTCAAATATAAAAGCAAGTGTGTGGCTTGCTCCCATCATGTCTCTTTGCCAGCACATTGGCAATGCTTATAAAGGAAATGAGTTTAATCCTAACACTAGGGTAAATGCCTGCCTAAGTAAAGTCGAAGTACGTGGGGTCCATTTTTAAAGAACATCTCTTTTGGGATTGTCAAATCGTTGTGCTTGCAAATGTGTTAACAAATAACCATTATAGGGATTTGATTGTCACTTCCTCGATGTATACTTCGGTCTACTTAAAATGACTAAGTTGGGGCTCGTTTGGCAGGGATTCTACTTTTGCTTTTACTTCTTGTAAAAGAGCTTCCCGAGGAAGCTACCCTAAGTCAATTTCCTCTAAAAACTCTTCTAGTCGTACAAAGAAATTTAAAAAAAATTACTCAAATAGGTTCAAAAGCATCTTCTTAGTATTGGAAGTAATTTTTAACTTTTCAAAAGCCTTGTCAAATAGGCCCTTATAGGATAAATAGTAACGTCCCTAGCCTTTCATTTCATTTGTAAATCTATCCCCAATCTTGGTTTTAAGACAATTGTATCCCTAACCTATGTTTTGGCAATCTTGAAGGGTTTAAAGGATAATTCAATTGGAAAACTCTATTTTCAGCAGGACTCAATAAAGAATATTGGTTTCTTCCTCCTTTGAAAACATGAGAAGTGGAACTTTCATATTGAAACAAGAAATATTTGATGAATCCATAATCTAATTTTTCTATACGATGTAGGACATGAATTATCATTAATAGAAGAATGTTGTTTAAAGTCCAATAAAAATAGGAAAGATTTTTCAAAAAGATTATTTAAACAGCTAAAACATAAGAGAGATTAAGGAAAGTTTTAGCATATCTTCACACGAAGATTTCGAAAAGAATTCTTTACAAGATTTGTACGTGAAAAAGGGAACGGTATTTTGTCTTCTTATTAGATTTTGGAATTGAAAATGAAGGAAAAATTAATGTCTAAAAGATTAAGTTGTGTTAAGCATAGTGTTTTGCCAACTTTACCCTTCCAAAAAAAACTTCCGAAACATTAGGAAATCAACCTTGAAGTTTGTAGAATTATGTAAAAAGACTAATTATACAAATGGAACTAAAGGTTGGGGTTGAAAAGCCCTTTTTTAGAAGATAGGGATGAATTTGTTAGAAACACTTAAAAATTGGGGACCAATTGCACAAATTTCTCAAAAGAAAATGAAAAATGAAAAAATTAACCTGGCAATTGGGGATTTAGCACCCATGCTAAATACGCTGTTACGTTTAAATGGATTGTGCACGTGTTAGCTTTGATGGAAAAAAGTTATCCCCACTTAGTAACGATTAAATGTGGTCTTATATAACCGGTTAAGTTTTTAGATCAAGTAATTTAACCCACCTCAAATGCAAGGCAAGTGGGCAGCCCACTTCCATCATGTTTCTTTTTCAGCACATACCAGCTCTATCTGGTGGCAACGCTGATAGACAGAGGAAAGGAGTTTAATCAACTTGGGCAACTGACTTGCAATTTGCTTATAAAGATTTGATTGTCATTGCCTTATTGTATACTCTAGTCTACTTAAAATGGCTAACTTAACTTTGAGGGGTTGCTTAATTGGTCAGACATTGGGTTTGCTCCTCAATTGTCACTAGTTCGAGTCTCCTCAAGGCCACTGAGGTGAGTACCCGGCCGTAAACTTCAGGGCCCCGTGGGATTAATCGAAGTGTGCGCAAGCTGGCCCGGACATCCATGGTTATAAAAAAAAAATGGCTAACTTAATTGTGTATTTTTAAGAGGAAAAAATCTGCCATACTAGTATAAAAAGAACCTAAAAAAAGAGAGAATGAAATTGGTGTTATCATAAAATTTTTGTTAACATTTCTATTGGTTTAGTTTTCCACTTCCATTTATTTACAAATGTTGCTAGTTTAGAAGGCCAAGAATCTTTGGGGAGGTAGAATAGATTTTTGTATGGTGGAATAACGGTTCAGTAGATTGAGAGTTTAGTAAGGAGTGAAGAATTGCAGTAGAGGTACATATTCCTATATTGGCAGAGGTATTCTTGGAAATGGTTGAGCTCTAGAAGGCCTCTTTATTTGGAAAGTCTTTTCCCCAAGAGTTGCCCAAATTGGGACCATGAGATGATCCTATGAAGATTTTTGTCGTCAGGCGTGATGTTTTCTGGATTTTTAGACATGTTCTGCACTTTCCAAGACCTTTTAATTATTATCCTTTATGGCTCTCTGAAGTATGTGGACATCCGGAATGGGCTAACTGCTTGTGAGTCTAGTGGACTTGAGCATCCTGGCAACAGAACCTTGGTTCAGTTGGTCTCATTATATATTTCTTGTCTCCAGTTCTTTGACATGGACTTAGTTTCCTTGGGAAGATTTAAATTTAATGTGTTGTAAAGTGTTTTAGAGGAGTTATCGACAAACTTGTGGCATCAAGATAACATGTAGTTGCGATATCAGTTGGTTCCTTGTATGGTATTTATCATCTCACTTATATCTCAAGTATTGTCATATTTTATGTTGTGGTTGCAGTTGCATTTATAGGAGGTGCTCTATTCGTACTTCAACAGTTTGCTGGTATAAATGGAGTTCTCTATTTTTCGTCCTTGACTTTCAAAGATGTTGGAATCACAAGCAGTGCTTTAGCTAGCTTATATGTTGGACTCACCAACTTTGCAGGTCTTGAATTTAGCTAAACAGACTAGCATCCAAATTGTTATACAACCATTCAGGCCTGATTTTTTTATGTGAGTTAATTTCCAGGAGCACTTTGCGCTTCATATTTGATGGATAAGCAAGGGAGAAAGACACTTCTGGTTGGAAGTTACTTGGGAATGGTAAAGTTTTTTCTCTCCCTCTATCTTGCGCACACACTTATATATGAAGAGAAGGAAAAGATTGTTTTGCAACACATAAAGGCAATGCATTGATGTTATTAAGAATTTCAGATATATTACACTGGGATGTGAAAGTAGTATTTGGTCGAGGACAGAATTAGAATCTTGTGTGTGCTTCAGGAGGGCAATCTGATACTATTATTCTTTCACGTATAGAACAACAGACTAAGCATAAATTTAGCGAGATCTTTTTGAAACTTTGTTCGATCAATCGTACATACCCTGGAAGATGTAATGCAATCAAATTCTTTCAAACCCACATCAGGCCGTTTAAATATCGATCTACATCTCTGCCTTCTAACCTGTTATAGTGAGATGCCATTGCTCTTGTCAACAAGAGCTCCTTCAGATCTACGGAAGAAATTAGCCTCAATTGGTTTCTCACCTCCACTTGGTGGTGTATATTCTCTCGCAAATAAGTTATTTTGAAACTATATATTTGTAGTTCAGTACATATTTGCGTCGTCCTAAAGATGCGTTCATAAGAGTGACGCTATCTCGATAGAGAAAGCTAGAAGAGGGAGAGTTAGACCAAGATTAACTTGGCTTGTGATGGTTGCTAAGGAACTTGTTGCTTTATATATCCTAGTAGATCTAGCAACGACAGAAACAGAATGGCAAAGAACAATTTTATGCAGCCAACTCCAAATTTATTGGAATAAGGCTTAGGGTGTGTTTGAGCCACATTATTTTGGAAGAATGTGTTTTGGAATAGTAGATTGATGGAGAATGTGTGGTTGAAAAAGAAGGAAAAATTATTGATGTGATGGAAAATATTATTTTATTGAAGAATGTGTGGTTGAAAATGAGTAGAAAAATGAGAATGAAAATTATAATGTTAGATTGATGGAGAATATGTGGTTGAAAAAGAAGGAAAAATTATTGATGTGATTGAAAATATTATTTTATTGAAGAATGTGTGGTTGAAAATGAGTAGAAAAATGAGAATGAAAATTATAATGTGGATCAAACAAGGGCTTAGTATGTTGTTTTATTTGAAGTTCAGCAAATGAACATATGAATTAATGTCAACTGATCTGTTTTTTGCAGGCAGTTTCTATGTTCATCATAGTTAGTGCTGTCAGCTTTCCTATAGACAGAGAGATTGGCAGCAACTTATCTATTCTGGGAACAATCTTGTATGCCTTTTTGATTCACGAAATGTTACAAATAAGCAAGTTTAATACTTGTAAAATCGTTATACTCTTTCCAACTTCATTTTCATTTCATTCCCACATGTTAATTAAATTAGTTTCTTGCTGTGGTCATTAATGGTCTGTACTTACCTAAACAAATAAAAAATAGGACATCCGAAACCGGCTAATGTTCTTAATCAGGGAAAATAATTGTAGTAGTCCCCAATCTTTGGCGTGTGTTACACTTTGGTTCCTATTGGACGATTTTTCACTTGTCTTTAATTCAAGTTATTTTTTTATTAAAAAGACAATTTTATCTTTATCTTCAAGAAAACAATATAAATAAATAAAAATAAGAAATTAAAAATGGAAATAAGAGATGCATCTTCTCCATCTACCCAACATCTTCTCCAACCCAATCCACCCCCACCCTGCACAAACAATCTCTACTCATGGGGAACTTTTCTGCTAGCCAACCAATGCCTCCGCCAATCACTGCCATCCCCATTCTTGAATTACCAACTTCTCCATCCCAAATAATACCAAAGCCTACGAACGGAAATGTTAAGGTGAAAAGAAATATATATTTGAAGGTGGAGATTTTTGGATTTCCTATTTAACAGTCTCTTAGAGCACCAATCTTAATGCAGGTGTTCATGTGACATGGAATGATAATTGTATTTTATTTCTAAATAATGTACAGCACCAGAATCAATTGATTCTAGTGAATGAGACATTTGTTTTTTATATTTTCTTTTCTGTTTTCTTTCTCAAATCCATCGTAAATACTATATCTGAGCCGGGGTAGTGTATGTACTAATGCAGTCTTAGGACCCATCTATTACAGTTGAAACAAACTTGGAGACATGGAGTTTGAGGTGTGGATTCTAATTCTATCTAAGGGGTGGCTTTCCAGTGGTGGTTGGTTAGTGATTGGTAGAGGTGGGGTTTGGGTGGCCGGTGGTGGTAGTGTTGGTGGGCCAACAGGAAAGATAGGTTGGTGGGGGGATGTTGTGAAGATGAAGAAGATAATTCTTTTCCTTTTTTGTATATTTGTTTATTTAAATGTAAGGGTAAATTTGTCTTTCTAATAAAAATTTGACTTGTTAATTAGAGACAAATGTAAAATCGTCCAAAAAGGATCAAAGTTCTACCAAGATGAAAGATTGGGGACGTGAATTCTCCTCTTTCAAGGTTGAGGATCTTTGCTGCTATTTTCCCTTCTTTATCATGCATGTTTTTTTGAGTTAATGTTATCTTATCATGCGGCAATCCATTCATCTTCTAATTTCAATGCATTTCGGTCAGTAAAGCTATATTCTTAATCATCTACATACATAGTTCTATATTTCAAATTTTTTTGTTTATTCTTAGTTAAAAAACATGTTTAGTGTATTTCATGCTTCTACATCTCTTCCTCAAATTGGGTGCATTATTTCTCAAGAAATCCTTGCAACTTTTAGCGTCCAAAATTTTTTGCCATCTCTGTTTGTTTGTTTGTTTTGGGACTTTGTTTTTCACTTTGAGCTTTCTCTATAGGTACATATTGACCTTTGCGATTGGAGCTGGGCCGGCAACTGGTCTTATTATACCAGAGCTTAGCAGCAACAGGACACGAGGGAAAATCTTGGGCTTCAGTTTCTCTGTTCACTGGGTAAGTATCAAAATGTCTACCTTATGTGATCCCAAATGAAAATAGAGTAAGTATCCCATGTTTGCTCGTAGCAGTAAAAGAAATTAGATGGTCATTACGAACTGCTCCCCCCAACCCCAACAAATAAATAAAAAAAAAGTACACGCTTGCTTGCTTGCTTTTATATACTTGAATCCCATGGTTGGTTTAGGTTGGGAGAAGAGAAGGAATAAATGATGGAGAAAAATAGAATGAATGTGCATTCCTCATTCTATTCCCAGACCCTGTCATTTCCAATTTGCCAAGACTTTTTAAAATTATTATAGACAATTGAGTTCGTGAGCAATTTTGACTGATAACATACATCTACACTTAAATGAATGGGACATGATGAATTCCTGTGTCTCTGTCACTGATACCTGCAGCATGTGCCTTCTAATTCTTCTTGTAAAATCAATTTGTACGTCAATATTTCTTCTTTATGGTAACTCCAGGTCTGTAACTTCTTGGTCGGCCTATTCTTCCTTGAACTCGTGGAAAAATTCGGCATTGCTCCAGTTTATGCAGGCTTTGGTGGCGTTTCCTTGTTAGCAGCAGCATTTATGTCGTCTTTTATAGTTGAAACAAAAGGACGATCTCTTGAAGAAATTGAGATATCATTAAATGCCGGTTTACAAGGCCGAAAATAAATCTTAACATAATGATCTTGGTTCAATGTGATTTTCCTGCTAGAGAAGAATCGTGCCTGAACCAAGTTGCAGCATTGAAGGTTTATGGTTTTCCCAACGGTATGTTTATCAGCAATTTTGGTAAGAGATAAGGCAGTTCTTTTTATATGTCGCTCAATCAGCATTGTACAGATCCTTTATCTCCATGAAGATGATAATGCTCCTAAATCTTAATCCTTGTAAACTTGTATGGGGAAAAGAGTCAATTTCTCAAAAACTCGTAAATTTTACTCTCTAGAAGTTAATGTTGGCAGCGGTTCTTTTTAAACTGAATGACATCAGGAGGTGAGGATATACATTTGCTTTATAATGTTGAATCAATTCAAGTAATAATGTACCATAGATATGATATATTATTCCTAGTCTTGCAGTCCTGAACAAGAATTGTAATTTCATTGTCAATGAATATTTGCATCCAGACTATGCCTTCATAGAAATAAGACATGAGACTAGCTAATGTGAAAGAATAGGGATTTTTTTTTTTTTAGAATTTTGTCAATGACTCGCCATTGCCACCTAGCAGACTGAACACCACGGCGATAAATAATAGCATTCTTAGCAAGATATGCGTAAGAGAGTGGCAGTCCGTCCCCCATATCCCGCAAATGGGTAGACATGATAAACCAGCAATAATTTACATTGGGGACAAAAGCATGTATTATCAATTGCAATCTCTCAATCAAAGTTGTCAAATTCTCGTTTGAATCAAGAAATCGAAATCTTAAACTCATAACACGTTAATAACAAGTCTTTCAAAACATGAAAAATCTCTCTTGGAGAACGCTCTTCAGATGGCACATTTCAGCTCACAGGTCTTGCACGCTCAAACCTGAAGAAAATAAATATTTCAATGTTGAAACACATGGTAACAATCAATTACATTGTAAATTATGAAGAAACCAACACATGAACAAATCAAACTTCCCGTCTAATCTCAACATGCTATTGAAAGAATATAAGAACATTCAATGAGCAATGATAACCTTTTCTCTTATTTTATGCTACATGCCGTAGGCAGTTTTTAACCATAAATTCAGGATCTTACAAGTATTCTAAGATGAAATATAATATATTATAATCAGTTCAACCAAGCATGGAAATGAGGTTTGGTTCATAAATCAACAGACCTGGAGGAAGGGATTGCTTCAATTTGTCGGCCTTCTCAGGATCAAAGACGCAGAGGGTGTAGAGGTACTTTGAGCACCGGACCTTGAACTTCACAACATCCTTGCTCCTCTTGATCTTTACAGAGCGTGCATCCTTCCTTCTGGCAGTGAGAAGGAAGTCCTTAATCTCGTGAATCTGCTTAGGCTGAGCATCATTAAAAAACGAGCAAGTTAGTAAAACAGAAGCAAAAAGAAAATTTTTCATCACACCAATAACTTTTCCTTCTTTTTCAACCAAACATCCTCCATCTATCTACTATTCAAAAACACATTCTTCCAAAATAATGTGGCTTAAACACACAAAATTGAGTTAGAAAACGCAACTTTCAAGAACATGGATACCCGTTATGTGACGGTGTGGAGTGTATCATTTGCAGTTCCAATCTTGGCTGATAACTGATTAATTAAGGAGAAGACTTTAACTTGTTGGATAATTTCAGAAATTCCATTTTGATTAGTAGCTTATTAATCAATAGGAATCAGAAGCAAATGAAATACGAAACTACACATATTCACATGTCGTGAATATATAGGCAGAAATGAGAGACGATAAAAGCTTGGCATTATTAGTATTTTAGCTTCCTGATTTATGCTATACTGATACGTCTTAGTCTTACAAAAAATCCGAAACCCGTGTCATTTCTTATCTTGATTTAATACCCCATTTGTTAGGTTTATTTTAAAACTAGAAGCTGTACTATAGCAGGGATAGAAACTGAGGTAATTTAGTCTCCTTTCCCGTTCCCTCCTCTAAATTCACTCCTACTAACTTTATATTTTCTGAAATATTACCAAAAACTAACAAAAATAAAAAAAATAAAAATTGAACAAGTTTCCGACTCTTAACAGATCCTTAGTACCAATTTTTTACAAATTACTCTCCTTGTGTGTAAAAGAGATCGTCAAATCACATGAAACACACAACCTATCACAATCTGTGTCCAGCATTCAACATGAGAGAGAGAGAGATAGAGAGAGAGAGTACCATTTTGGAGATCGACGCCAAGCAGAAGAAGAGGCAGATTTCCAAACCCTAGTTCCGTGGGAGTGAAACGTTAGGATAGAGCATTTTATACTGAATTTATAGTGGGCTGTGCATTGGGCCTGAATTTATTAATGATCTGGTAAGCATTTTATACTGAGTTTGTTGTGGGCTGTGTATTGGGCCTGAATTGATTAATGGTCGGGAAAATTACACTAAACCAGGTATTTAGTTTGATGTTTTAAAAAATCAAGTTTATACTTTATTTAATTAAAAATCAAATTTTAATTTCACAATTAATATTAATAATAATATTTTAAATTAAATTAAATATATACCCACCCCTACCCCCAAATTTCAATTCCCAAA
>CAIGRT010079023.1:0-11058 GCA_903798405.1 Fraxinus platypoda | reverse complement strand
AAAAAAAAAAAAAAAAAAAAAAAAAAAAAAAAAAAAAAAAAAAAAAAAAAAAAAAAAAAAAGCCTAGCATTCTAATGATTGAATTATACAAGAAATATTGGGAAAAAAACCCGGAAAGAAGAAATAATGAAGGTAGTAGAAAAATCCACTTTCTTGATTTGAATCTTGAAAATGGATGAATATTCTTCAATAATCTTGTGTAATTTGATCTTGATGCTTAGCCTCGTTCTTGAATAATTTTATGATATGGATCTAATTTTTTAGAGGTGAGATAGAGATCTTCCAATGGCTGCCCCTCATATATATTCTATATGATGAAATTAGGTTAAGATTTACATCCAAATTGCCTTCCAAAAGAGTTTTAATCAAATAAGTTCACGCGCGCATAATTGTCTCTGCACAGTTTTCAGTATTTTGATCATAAATTTCTCTCCCAATATTTGATTGAGGCGATTCAAAGTGCATTGGAAAACCAACTCAAAGGGTTACAATTCTTCGAAAATATAATTTTTCCAATTCGAATGCTTACTATTCCAAAAATGGGTCTCAACCCTGGTTGAAAATTTAGAATATGTCTTGTGCGATTGGAAATTGATTTGTAAAGATCCTTTGATTATATTTCATCCTTTTTTGACTTCTTATTGCATCTAATTGACACCTGACACTCTCAAATCTTCATCGCGAGGTCCGTCACAACTTTTGAGTATTTGAACTTAGGCTCCAAACTTTGAACTTGCTTCTTTTCAGCCATTTTTCTCTTGTAATCTTGTTTCTTTATCATCCAACCGTACTCAATAAAATCCTTGGCATCTTCGATCTTCATTTTGTTGCCCGTCTCATCTATGGATTATTTGTAATTTAGTCTCCAACTTTTGGATTTCTCCATTTTTTTTTACTATTTTTGCATTATTTTCTCGAATTCTTCATCAAATATTGAGTTTTACCTACAAAATACAATATAACACAAATTAGGTAGTAAGTTTAGAAACTACACTTATCACTAAACTCGAGTAATTATTTATAATTTTTTTCCTTTCATATCATATACTTTACTTTTCTCACATTCGCACTTTGATTAGCTAGATATTGTTAAATGTAATGGGTTCATCATTCAAATTGTGAGACTTGCATTGCATCACTGAATTTCACCTCGTTTCATATATTTTGGGTCATTTGGCAATGTTCATAATAATGCATGAAGATACCTCATAGATTAGTTTCAAAGATAAAAATGCACTGCTGGATGGTCACATCCTTTTTTATCCTTTTGAGTATATTTTCACTGATTTTTTAACAGAAAACAGTTATTTTAGGGTGAGAAACAACTTTTATTTTAAATGTCCTTTTGGTCATCTTGACCTAAAATTGCTATCAACGTGCCAAGGAAACTTAACAAGTACTGTTGTTTATCTTATGATAGTCTACCATGGAAGATTACTGCTATCAAGTTGGCTAACAAAATTGATGGATACAAAAAAGCCAAGGAAAGATTAATTTCCTAATTTGTTAGAAGTTGTAACTCTCCACTTCTCAGTGCCATCTTGAGCAAAGTGAACGATGGAGTTGTCAGTTGTGCACTGGGTGGAGAGCTTCCCCAGAAAGTAATGATAAGTAGAGACTTCGTTTGTTTAACTGGTTGATGTGATCCCTCCCTCTCTCCCTCTTTCTTTCAAATGGTACATTTGCCTTGATTAGATTGTAAGACCTTTCTGCAAAAGTAGCGTTTGTTGGTTCCTGCAATGCTCATCAAATATACATCTATTCACCTCTACAGATTATCCTCATTTTCATCTATTTCCAAATTTACAAGTTCTCCTTGAGGTTTGTCCATAGATTACTGATGAATTTGCAAATTTAGGAACTGTTAGTACCCTAATATTATAATTGTTTCACTGACTTACCATTCTAAATAACAAAGGCATGTTGTCGTGTTCTTCAGATTTGGCAATATATTAAAGGTGGAAGTTGAAGCATGCCAAAAAATTAACCAGGAAACTGGGACCTAACAACACAACAAAGCCAAAATGCTTCAGAAGATGCAAAAGTGGTGATGCTTCATACAGTAAGCACAGTAAGAATATTTGGGTCGGCCCAGCGGTATACATCTTACTTTCAAATGCTCAAAGGTGGAGTATCAAGCCCCTTGTAAATTACTAAGCATTGAGAACTCTCAATATTGTATGCCTAGGGAAATGTCAATGAAAATACAATGTATGATCGTGTTCTTGCTTGATTTTCTGTCAAAGAACTTATTTGGAATATTGCAAGATGAATTTGAAAATAGCTTTGGAATACTTATTTTAAAAGGCAATGCAATAAGGTCAAACAAACATTACTCCCAGTAATGGATTAAACAGTCAATGAAGCTAGACGTATCTGAAAATAAGTGAAACTATTACATTATAAGAATTTTTGAACTTGACTTGTGAACTGTGTTTCTTCCTTAAGTTTCGACTTTCCCCAGTCATGCAGAATCCTACCAGTATTATTCCCTGCTGACTTGTTAGGTAACGTGGACCGTACAAAATGGTATGAAAGAAGAAAAATAAGTTAAAATTTTTTGTATTATATACTACAATTCTGACATCGTGTCTAATACAGTATCAATAATATGCCATACACGGCATATTCCAAGGTGGCATGCTTGTTTGATGTAGAAGATGCTATCAAGTGCGAGACATGGGAGGCTAGAGGCGAAGAATCATGGATTATACACTATTAAAGAAGATATTTCCTAATATATCCGCGTGTGCCCTCATTGTGATTCGATGATCTTATAAAACCATTCATATTTATTTTAATTTTAAATGCATCTCTTTCTAAAACATACTTTGAAAAGATTCACTGAGACAATCATAAAGCTTACATAAGAAATCTATGAATCTACGACTACTAGGATTTAGGACCTTGACATGTAATTGCGCAGAAATATCTCTAGATATGTCCCTAAATCTAGAGTTCATCCTTTGGTGGTTTCTTGTTGTCTGCAGATGACTTGATGGGATAAGAGGCATCCATGGCTATGCCACATAGTCCCTCCTCAGCATCGATATCGCGTTGCATCCTAATGAAACCCTGTTCTCCCCATTCGGTCCCCCATGAATTCTTCACTATCCAGTATTTAGTCCCATCAAGCGTCGATCCATATCCAACAACCCCTACCCCGTGGTTTAGCTCTGTGCCGCAGTCTCCAGTAAATACTCCCTGCAGTAGTAGAATATGTTTTATACATCACTAGGAATTAGGGTGGCTAATATGTAGTCCTAGTTCCTTGACTTTCTTTACAGGCTGGATTAATTAAAGCTCAACTCAAGGTAGAGAATGGACGCAATGAAGGGTAAAGGAATAGAACTCACTTTCTGACCCAGAGGCCTCGAGGCCCCTGAATAGAGTTGAGAATGTGACTGAGGGCAAGTTTGGTACGCTGGATAGGATTGGAAAGCATAGCACGCAAGATTTTTTCTTTTTTAATTAATTTGACTGATGCTATCCAGTCCAACTGACCGACATGCCGTAAAGGTTATGGAGTTGTACCTCGGAGTAGAATTGCATGTCAGAACTACCAGCTTCGATTGCAACAGATACCGGCTGGTTTGCAACAGCTTTCATCAATGCATGCTCGTTGTTCTCAGGTACGTTTTCATGCCCATCAATTATCACTGCAGGCGAATTCATCTAAAAAACCCGAGCAGGAGAAGAAAGGCATGAATTAGGCATCTGTTTTTATCTATAAATTTACCAAGACAATTTTTCTTCTACCTTAGCAGAATCACAGTTTCCATCTTTGGCTCTGTAGGGATATATTCTCTCAGTCGTCAATCCACCATGTTTCTTAATGAAATCAAATGCATTTTCCATGAGTCCTCCATTGCAGCCTTCATTGTCCTTTTCACAATCGACCAGCTCTTGTTCAGACAAAGACACTAACTGACCACTTTTAATCTTGTTGATCCCCTCGACTCCAACCACAGCAGAAAACGCCCAACAACTGCCTTTGAAATAAACCAAATACAGAACAACTCAACCATATTTTCATATGACAAATACAGCAATATGACACGAAATTTTCATGTATAATATATTATATAATTCAGAATCTTTAGTTATTATTGACAGAAAACTCACCACAATTGCCTTGATCCTTGATACCAGTGACAGCCCCTTTTTTTCTCCAATCAATCGATGCTGGCAGATTCTCAGCCTTTTCGTGCATGAATCCCGTCACAGCCCGACTTCCTCGAAGCATCCGGTAGTGTCTTATCTTAGAACTGAAATAATTCTGGAATTCATGGCTGGTCATATCAGCAAACTTGTTGAGTTTCAGCTTGTATGGCCTGTCTATCTGGTTCACCTTGTGAATGTGCAGGACATTTGCCTTGAACACGTTGAAACGCTTTCTTTTCTCGGTGAGGTCCCTAGACACAGTGTGGTGGCTTCTCCACCGTTCGTACAAGTCCCATAAGCTCTCATCAGAAGCCAGGTCTTTTTCTGTGAACTCTAAGCTCTTCGCAAGGCCAAAAACCATAGCCAATAACAGAGAAACCATAAAAACCATCCTGATTTCCATGATCCCGAAAGTAAAAACTCAAGCTTTCTCAGGTCAAGGATACCTACACAAGTATGTTCTTATACAGATTATGGTGCCTTGTACAAGAACTTCTTGCATCATTGTGTGTTCATACTTTGTATCTTTTGCTGAAATTAAGGAAAAAAGTTGTTTCTTCTGAGGATTAGTGTACTATTATTAGAGGTGACAACTGTACATACCCGCCTATCGTGCCATGGCTGTTTAGCTTTTATCACAGAAGGTGACAATTTGGCTTGCATGGCCAAACATGATTTCTTTCAGGTATCTCTATTTAGAATGCAAAAGCTTGAAAACCAATCCGCAGCCATTCTCAACGTGTCTATCAGTTGATTTTACACGTTAATGTGTATCGAGTTCTCTCTTAGAAGAACGGCTATCTATGTTAATGAGATGTTAAGGTTTCCACTTCTTCCAAGTAAAAATTTGCTTGTAAAGTATGATTTGCGAAGTATTCTGTTAATGTATTAGCTCACTTCAATATTCGTAGATTTTAAAGAGCATTTTCTGAGCGTGCAAAACAAACGTAAGAACTTTTCTTTTCCATAACAGTGAATAAGAACTATTATTTTCCATAACAGTGAAAACTAACAACACGACTGGGCAAATTACCGTGATATCTGTAATCTGCTTCGCTAAATTCTTTGAATTGTTCTGTGATTGTTATTGCTCTTGAAAGTAAAGTTAATAGCATCATTGACAATTAGATAACCTAATATACAAATTTCCATCAGCAAGTACACGTTCAACTTAACATCAGAACACTCGTATAGGAGATGGGGCTTCATTAGTATGGACTACACCAAAAGAACTTCGTCATAGCCCTACGTAATATGAGAGAGGGATCGATCTTGATGGCCAAACTGATGAAATGCACTCAGCAGTAGACAGAATCGAACTCTAATAAGCAAACGAGATAGAAATCATAAAAGAAAAACCAGCAAGAAATTTATCCATAGAAATGAAACCAGTGAACCTGGACCATACAAGTTTTCTCCATAGCGCAAAAAGCATCAATCATTAGACCAAAAAATTGCATAATTCAAATAAGGCCAGAAATGGTGTTATACTGTTATTAATTATATTAAAAGCAACTGCAGAAAATAGCAATTGAAATACTGTATGGATGAAACCTAAACCAGAGAAATGTACAAATCAAGGTGCATCAATGACAGTCAACTGTCAATTCAATTACAAAGTCGTGTTTTATCTGGATTATGTCAAACATAATGGTTACATTCCAAGATGAAGAGATGCGCATACAAGTGAAACCAATGAATCCAGACCAAGCAAGTTTATCCATCACGTGTGAAGCATCAATCTTAGCACCCAAAAAAAAACATAATTCCAACATGGCCAACAAATGATGTTATTCATCATATTTAAAAGCAACTGTAGAAAATAGCAATTGAAAGTACTGTATGGATGAAACCAAAACTAACGGCCAAGAAATGTGCAAATCAAGGTACATCAATGACAATCAACTGTAAATTCAATAACAAAGTCATGATTTTTGTGTCAAGCATAATGGTTACGATTCAAAAAGACAAGAGGCCATACAAGTGAAACCAGTGAATCTGGATCAGGGAAGTTTAGCCATAATAATGTACAAAGCATCAATCTTTAGACAAGAAAAAATGGATAAGTCAAATAAGACCATAAATGATTTTATTCATCATATTAAAAGCAACTGCAGAAAATAGCAATTGGAAACACCTTATGATGAAACCTAGAACCAACTGCCAAGAAACGTGCAGATCAAGGTACATCAATGACAATCAACTGTAAGTTCAATAACAAAGTCATGCTTTATGAGGATTCTATCAAGCATTATGGTTACAACTCAAAGAGACAAGATAGCCATTGTAACTTTGATAACAGTTAAATCCATCAGCAGCTCAGGTAAGAGAGTCCCTTTCTCTTTGCTGTTGATATAGCTCCTCTCTCATTCTTCTTATCTCAGCTTCCTTCTCCATTTTCTCCTTCTGCAGTTACATCATTATCGAGGAAGAAAAAAATCTAACTTTTAGCATAGAAATCAATAAATTAATAATTTTACTGCAGCAGTTGTTAAGCATTTTTGCAAAATTTTGAAGCAAGATTTGTTAGAGAAAAGAGCAACTTTTCCGACAAAAAAAGAAGATTAAAGTAACTTGACTCATGTTTATAAACAATTTATAAACATTCAAGCCACTTTTTATCGGCACATTTCGAGGAATCAAAAGACACTACCCACTTGTCCACCACTCATTTCTATCTATTTTTTATACAAACTGTTTATTAACACTTCCCAAACATGATCTTAAATTCTTTTCCAGCTTATCATACCAAATTCATAAGCCCAAGAATACACTAAAAATAACTCAATCTCAGACAAGGCAACCTGTTAATAATTCCTCAGCCAAAAACTTGTTTCAGACGCAAGAAATCCAGAGCTTTGGAACATATTCATTATATCCTGATTAAAGTAGTCTTAGGAACATCTTTGTTTCATTTCAAATGCAAAGCCCAAATTCTATGCTTCCAAATTCGAAACATAATGTGACGTAGAATCATAGATAAATTCCTTAGAACTACGCAAATAAAATCTGTCTCACAAAAGTTCAAATTTTGTATGATAAACCCCTCAATTTACCATTCCAACTCTCTATTTCCACATCTAACAGGTCTAGAGATGGAGGCCGGAAATATCGAAACTGATAACTCAAACATAAATAAACACAGATCCAAGTCAAATCCGCAAATCAATTTTCTTTTGTATCAAAATTAACCCCTTGAAACGAGGTAACCCATACGCAATTGAAAACCCAATTCAATCCTGGCCACGGTAAACCCTAAATCAATCACATATCGTCATATACGAATATATACGTATAAAAACGGGGTGGGGTTGGGGTACCTTCTCGTCCTGGTGGAGGGCGATCCAGACATGAACTTTGTCCATGGTCTGCCAGAAAATGAAGGCTCCAAGTGACATCCCAAAAAATGTACCCATTTTCACCATCTCCTTCAGCTACCAATCAATCAAAAAAATTTCTCTCTCAAATGGAACCTCCGAGAAATCACTACTCTTGCTGCGTGAGATAGGTTAATTTTGCCCTTTTGGGAACGCCGAAGGAAATTAAAACGACGCAGCTTTGAAAGTATATAATTACAATTGTGTCACTATACTTCAATTTTTTGTCAATTGTGTCCTCACATTTCACTCCAAAATCATTTCCCTATCTCCGTCGATAAACTATAATGAGTGTTAAATGCTTTTGGGGTTCGGGAGTAAATAATTTTTTTGTAATTGTATATATGTCATATCGCAAATTGGAGTTAACGATAACAAAGAAAAAAAATCGATCAATATAAATGTCACTAGACTGTAAAGTATTGGTATAATAGTAATATTCACACGTGCGTTAGTGATTGATGGCCATGTCACTGAATGTCAACCAACTTCATAGAATTTGATTGATTAATTGAAGTATAGTAACAATTGGTGAAATCGATTTATTTTCGTCGACTACAGAAGAATTGTTAAAATAACATAAAAATATAAGTTAAGTGCTTAAACGAAAATAAACAAAAATTGAGTGACTAACAGAAAACAAATTTATGTTAGGTAACCTCCAATGAAAATTTCCCAAAAGCTCTAAATTGAAAATCATACATTTATTTAGGGTTTCACATTTTCACATACACAATAAGATACACAATACGCTATTCATATTTCGATTAATGGATTTGTAATGGAGTTATGAAGTACATGGCTCAATTTCCGTATTCTCACATGGACCGCCGTCCAAACAAGCGCCTCAAATTAGCCTGGGACCAACCTTCTCACGCTCCTTCCAAGGTCAATTTCCGGTTTTGTAATTTTTTGCTTGATTATAGTATGATTAATGAAATTTTATCGGTAATTCGGTTGCAGAAATTAGGATTTTGTTTGATTGAGTGTTCTAGATAGGATAATGGAAAATCTTAGTTGAAAGGATTAGGGGTTTCCTCAATTGTTTTTTTAACTGTTTTATATCACTAGAGATGTAAGAAATGAAATTTTTACAGTAATAACTGAAATTTTATAGTTAATTCATGTGGCAGTTCTAGAAATTTGAATTTTGTCTGCATTTCTACGTGTTGATTGAGTGTTTTATATAGGGTAATGGAAAGATCCCAGTTGAAAAAATTAGGGGAATCATCAATTCTTTTAAGGTTTTTCATTCAAAATGCCTTGTGTCTTTAGAAATGTAAGACATGAAGTTTGCGTGGAAAAATCAATTTTGTCAAATTACTTCATGCTTCCAGCTGCAAGAGTTACCACAGAATCCATTTCTTAAATGTTAGCTAGGCCAAAGGTAGCATTTTTAAACATGAATCTAACACTGTCGTTATGGCTGTATCAGTCGTTGCTCTCATCATACGGATGAAATGAATATGGTTCAAGTGTTACAATGGGTACTGTGTGGTACATTGTCTCTGAGCTTTATTTTCAACTAGTGCCAATGCTATTACATTTATTTGGTTGAGTAGAAAGGATTCGCATAATTTAAGATTACCAAAACGAAGCTTTCAATTAAAAAATGCTCTTTTTATGGGAAGTTTTGTTTTGGTAATCATAAATTATGTGAGATTGCCTGTTCATTTCTAATTTTCAAGGTTCTGTGTTGACTGTTTATCTCATTTAAGATGGAAAAAGCAAATAATTTGACCCTAAACTTGGTTTATAAGCAAGCCAGTTCCAGCATCACAACTACTGTGTGTTTGCCAAAGTTTCGACCTACCCATAGTCCCAAACTGATGGAACTCTGTAAACAAAACCTGTACTTCGTCAAGCGATTTCTCTGAGGAACTAAAATAAATAAATAGTTTTGAGTAAAATTTGTTTTCGCAATTGAGGAACCAAAATAAATTCATAGTTTTGAGTAAAATAGTTTTCACGGTCCAAGTCCTGATTGAGAAGGTTATTCACTTTTTGTCTAGGGAAAAATAAATAACACTTCTGTTACATTCCTTCTCGATCTAGATAAAGCACTTAGCCAACCCCAATTTTACTGGGGATAAGGCTTAGCTGCTTCTTATTGCCATTGTTTGTCAAGGCAAAACAGTATTTTGTTTTAAAGTTCAAAGTTGGTGCGCATTATTTTTTGCTATTAAAAGAAATGTCCCATATTCTATTTCATAATTTCACAAAATGTGAATTAGATCACCCATTATTAACACTTTATATGCATCTGAACATAATATTATTTTCGTGATCTCTCTTTTGCTTCTCTCCCCCCAATTTATGGAAACAAATAACATTTATTCTCTCTCTAGGTGTGTGCTTGTGTCTGCGCACTAATGTGTATGTTTGTGATTCCTTTGCCTATTCTTTTACTAAAACTTGTGCAACATTAGTGGTTCTGGATTGTTGTTCTTCAGCTTCGCAAGTAGTTATTTGTAATTTAAACTTGTCAGCTAATTTTCATCAAGTTATAGTGTGGCCATATCTTGTGATGTGATATAAATTATAGGGGATAAACTTCTCTTTGATTTCTGTTCAATGGAATATGAATACGTAGCTGTTTGTAGGTCCAACCAGGGGTATATCATGGACAAGAGACTGGAAGCATGTCAAATTACAGGCATCAAGGAGCGCCTACAGACCTCAGTAATTTCTATGGAACAGGACTTGCTGAAAGAGGCTCTCCGCTATGGCGGGATGATGACAAAAATGGGCATTATGTATTTGAGCTTGGAGAGAATTTAACCTCTCACTGTAATTTTATTTTCTCGTCATGATAAAACCATCTTATATTCTCTCGTCTAGCATAGCTCCAGCCTGTTTGATCTGTTATGGCATTGTGTCTGCTTTTTTCTCCTTTTTCTACCAGACATCTCAAAAATGATGTTACATACCGATTCATCTCTGTTTTCCCAAAAGAGAAGAAAAATAAAGAATATAAGGAAGGAAAAATAAATAAAGAAGGAAATGTCTTCGAAAGCAATAGGAAAGAAATTATAACCCATCTTCAACTTATATATGTTAATTTCTGATATGCTCAAGTATCTAATTACTTCATCTTTTAAATGTGTATCACACCATTTCTCCACTTTGTACTGCATTCCAGATAAGATCCTGCGAAAGATTGGTGAAGGTTAGTCTCCCTTGTAATATATTTAATGGGTTATGCATTTTCTCATTTCATGTCTAAAAGCTTATATCTAATTTTATGGGTGCATTTGGTCAAGCTTTGGAATGCTGGGACAGGGAACAAAAGGAATTGGTTGCAATAAAAATTGTCCGAAGCATTAAGAAGTATCGTGAAGCAGCAATGAGCCCCTGTTTGACACACATTATTTCATAACTTATTTTCAACCACACATTCTTCAGTAAAATAATATTTTCCATCACATCAATAACTTTTCTTTCTTTTTCAACCACATATTCTCCACCATATCAACAGTAAAAATGCATTCTTTTTCGAAAAATGTGCACCAAACAG
>CAIGRT010079002.1:0-12501 GCA_903798405.1 Fraxinus platypoda | reverse complement strand
ATACATTTATTAAATTCAATTTTATTTGGGTAAAATATTTAAATATTGATAGAGTAATGAAAAATATATCAATATTGAGTTTGTTTGATAGCTCGTAATTAATCATGCATATTGGTTCGAGAAAAAGCTAATTAAGATAAACGAGACTCAAGTTATCGAAGTCGAAAGTTATTGTCTTAAATTATTAATTAATTAAGTTGAGTGACACGTGTAACAAATTTGAGGGTAAGATGTAAATTGATTTTTATTAGATAAGGATTTCGTATAAAAAAATGATAATAACGGGACAACATGTGTGCTAAGATGTTGGAAAAGATGTCAATTGCATTTGTTTTAATTTGCCTTGAATTTGGGAAATGATAAGGATGTGATTGTTGAATAGAAAAGGAAGCAATTTTGATGCTTGATTTTGGGAATTGGTAGGATAGCTTGCCATGTGTCCTTTGATTATGAAATGTAGTAATTTTGATTGTATGAATTTCGGAATTGTGCCCGTTAATTTCATATATTTACATTGTTAAAGTTAATAGTTTTGGTAGCGCTTTAAAAATTAGATTTTTGGTCGTTACAGCTGGGATTCTGAGCACTTGCTTACTATGAAAAAGAATTATTAAGCATCTTTCTTTTGAAGTATGTCATGATTTTTAACATAAAAGCCAACATCAATATATGGTGTCTATACCGTTGGAATGCGGAAGTGGAATTATCCAGAAATGTAAAAAATTCTTTAATTCAATAAACAAGATCGTCTAGTCGTTCACGTGTATATTATAACAAGAATTAGGGGTTCAAATTTTTACCTAAATTCAATGATCAATTCTAAAATTGGATCCGAATTACGAACTTTCAATTTTTTGGATCACGAGTTTCCAGTTTTTTAATTTTAAAAACTTGATGTTTCAAACCTCTAAGTCTTTTACGATATTCTCTAAAGTCAAGACTACATTGATAGGTGTGCACATTCTTTTAATTAAATCAAGAAACTAATTTTTGAATTGGACAATAAGAAAATATTATTTTTCTCACTTTTTCTTTCTCTCCAAATTTGAACACTATGAAATTATGTATTATGATTCTTGTAGGATTTTTATATCCATCTAATCTCTATTCACAGAGATAAAAGATGTTCCAATCCATGTAGAATAATAATTTCAATATCAAATATGAATCTTAATTAAAATCAAAGTAGGAGTTTTAATTAAAGTCCAAATCCAATTAGTTTACATTTAATTACATGTGTAGTCCTGTAACTTCAATTACAATTATAATTAAGTTTACAACTTTTTAAGTAATTACAAGTAAATACAAAACTTTATTGTCATTACAATTAAGTCCAAAACTATTATAATTACCATAATTAAATTCAATTACTTTATTACTTCAATTACAATTATAATTAAGTTTACAACTTTTTAAGTAATTACAAGTAAATACAAAACTTTATTGTCATTACAATTAAGTCCAAAACTATTATAATTACAGTAATTAAGTTCAATTACTTTATAGAGCTACCACACGAACCTAATCGGACATATATTATCCAAGCTCCAATAATTAGATCATGTCTAGTCGATTCTAGACAACTCAATCTAATTATTAGTCTTTACTTTTTGCACTAAAGGCAAAAGACCAAAACTCTCGAAATATATAAGATCACATAAGTCAATAAATCTGTAATACTTTCATTTGACCTACCGTATATGTATTTTATTCACATTCGAGATTCGATAATTAGGTACGAACATAAATGATCGTTTTGCCCATATAATTATTCTCATTAACTTAAGTACAATTTTCTTCAAAGGTCCTGTGAACAAATCACAGATATCGAAATTTAGCCATCGCTAAATACTGATTTCAGATTTTAACCGTTCAACAGAAAATATTTAGGTAGTCACTCTATCCATTTTTTAGGGCTACGATTCCCAACACGAATTCATGTTTTCTACTTCGTTCATTCTCAAATTCCCAACTCATTGAGATATTTGATCAATCAAATTGATCTCACCCATTGATGAATCAAGTAACCATTAAAATCACGAAAATATATATACATAACCGTATCAAGGGATTTAATGAAATATACAGCGATCAAGTGGAATTTAATTATCCACATGGTCATGCTCTGGAAATAAACTCAACATGTGATCCGATCAATACACTCCAAGTGTACTAGTGTCACATTTAACTATTTCTGTGATAATGACAAATCACAAACCCAAATAGTGAATCGGACAACACTACAACCTTCCTATACAATGTGCCAACCCTTATACATAGGTAGTGAACAAATTATTTACGATCATATAAGTTGTGTTACACTGTACTTCTCAACGCCAGTACCCAACTTACATTATCAAAAGTGATCATAAGCACTTTAATTCGCATGCTCAATAATTAAGTATAATAAATGAAATAAAAATAATTTTATTTAATATAAGAATATTGTTATTTTTACATCAACAAAATTATATTGTATGAGCACACAACCCAACATGTACAAGAAGATTTACATGAGAAGTTCCAGCAAGAGCCAAATCCCCTAATTTAAAAACTTGCCGAGAAGCAGCTTGAGGCAATCGATCAGGGAAGGAAAAAATAAAAAAGAGAGACGTTCATACAGAAATAATAAAAAAACATGTACATATACAACAGTATCGACCTGTCTAATGCCAAATAATGCTCCTGTTTCTAAGAGACCTTCGTAAATAATTAATCAATCTGGAAGATCAACAAACTAACTACTACTCCAAAAGTCCAACTTGAATATTATACCAAGAAAGAAAATCCGTTGCCACTTCTCAATCAGCATGGATCTAAACAGATTCTGGTGCCCAGTCTGAATGTAAATCAAGTAACAGATCATCAAATGTAATATCGAAATCCTCTCGTCGTCCTGGTTTAAGGAAATCAAAATCATGATCAGATACAGAAGGTGCCTGCTCCATGTGGGGTGAACTATCAAGCATCTTCACATCTGAGTTCGGCAAGTCATTTGATAGATTTGGAGCACGCATAGCACCATTAGTGGATTGCCCTGCTTGACCATGTGACGTCAATCCAATCTTGGGCTCTGACGCATGGTAACTAGTGGAATCCAATGTGGTCAGTAACTCATCCACATCAAACATTTCCTCCCAAGAGAAGGCCTCTAATGGATTTTGCACAGCCTCGGAACTTTCATTGAAATATGTAGGGTCTTCCTTTGTGTTGAACCTACTATTTTCAATGCTATCCAAGTGTCGAGGAGGTTCTTCCCTTGTTTCCTCCCTCACAGGTTTCTCCTTTATTTCTGCCTTCACTGCACGATCGGCCTCACCCAGCAGCGAATGCTCATATTTGTTTGTCCGTGATTCACCTTCAGCATCTTTGACTTTCATGTTCGAAACATCAGCCTTAGGTCCCATATGGTCTGCCAGAAAAACATCAGGCGCACTAGAAGTTATGGAATCGGATGTCAATGTAGCTGGCAATGAACAAAACTCTTTCGTCAACTCGTTCGGCATATGGCAAGTGGGGAAATTAAGCCGAGCACAAGGGCCATACAATACTCTTGCAGCCTCATCATAAGCTATAGCAGCTTCAATCCCACTGTTAAATGTACCCAACCAGAGCCTACTACCTCTATGAGGCTCTCTAATTTCAGCAACCCACTTACCCCATGTCCTCTGCCGAACGCCTCTGTAATTACAACGAGCATTTTCAGGACCTCCTTTACCTTTCATACATCCTTTCTTTGATCCCTTGGCAGGAGCTTTACACGCCACCTTACCTTCATCATTCACAGAATTGAGTTTGCTGTTGTATTCTTTCCACGTTGCAAGCGCCTCTGCTATATTTTTCGATCCATCCTTTCTACTTCTTGATTTCCTCTTTCTATTGAAGTCCATGGGTTGAGAAACAGGATTAAAAGATTGATCCAAGAGTGCCATCCCTGTGTAAAACAAAGAACTGATGTTCAGTCACCTTCCACAATTATAAAATCAATTACAGACTTAATAGGAAATCATCTACAAGATAAACAAATAAGATGTATTTTCCCCAGAATATCAATCAATACTATTATGACCAAAACTGAACACGTAACCGACTGGTTGAAAATGCACCCGACAAATCTCGTGCAACTTTTGAAGAGAGTCAAAGTAGACACTGATGTTACAGTATGTTAGACGTAAAATCCCAGTATCTTGCAATACTGAGGTCGTATCAGTCCTAGATTGATCTTCAAATGACCTATACAATGTGCTAATGGAAATTCAAAATCCCAACATCAATCAAAATACTCCAATGTCCCAAAATACTTTTATTTTGTTCGCGCAACAGAGAGACGCTCTAACTGACCACAGATTCATCTAATCCGCAAACAGCATTATTTCTCTCATATAATTAGGAAAAGCAGCTGCCACATGCCAAGTCCACACAAATAACCCCACTTACTAAGCAAACCAAATTTCTTCGTGACCAAGAAACGAAAGCAACTAATCAAACTATTCTTTTCTATTAAATACAATCCTCCTTCAACGTCAACTAAAAATACTCAAACAAGTAACTTTTACAAATCGTTTTCCACCAAAAAGAAAAACCTCCTCACAGAATTCAAGCCCACAAAAATGGGCATTTCCCTCCCCTTTTTCTTCCTTTACACTCCCAGTCTCTATTAAATAACAAATCGCAAAAGCATATGCCAGATCAAACCGAAAAAAATCTTCAAAACAGGGCAGAAAGAACAATTGAAAAAAAAAAAAAAACCAATATTTATTAACAACACTCGTACAGAAACCATCAGAAACTGAAAAGGAAATGAAAAGCCCACAAAACCGAATTGCATCCATACCTCAGAACAAATATAATTGAGCTTCCCCCTTTATCTCTGTAGTTAATTTTTCCTGGGTTATACAAGTAAAGCTTTCGAGAGTGTTTTTTCTAGATGATTTTGATAAGAAAATGAAGAGTATCTAAAGAAAAATATATTCGTACAGCTGCAGCGATACTTATAGCCTTCTCTAGATATTTTCTTGAACATATCTAGAGGTCTGTGTAGATTAATTGTTCTGAGCGATGACGTGTCGATATCTTAGTCGAGTGCGAACTGCGATGTGTGTGATCCGTGATGTCACGAAGCTCTCCGATCCACACGTTTTGTTGGTGGTACTGTTTTCTTGGTACCGAAGTAATTACCCTTTTTAATGCTGGTATTTTTTTAAACCACTCGACAGTAATATGTAATGCGCAGGTTCGAGCCCACTGCCGTTTCCGCAAGTTGCACACAAACATCTTTACCTTATTTCACATTTTTTTACTACTCCTACTAGTAATGACTAATGGAATATTAAAATTTAAATAAATAACATTATTTTAATTAATCACCGGTAAAGGATTATCAAATATTACGAATCTTTTAATACCTTTTTTTTTTTTCAATATTATGGTACGAACGATATTCTAATTTTCGATAATATCATTGTTAACGAACGGACAAAAATAAATCACGATAATATTAGAAGACGAAACAATATCTACAAAGAGAAAAAGAAGCTTAAAGCCCATGAAAATATTTCCAAATGTTGACACGACCTCGCAAAATAGATGTTAATTGAGAATGGGAAAATGGCTTGAAAGGAATTTTACAATTATTGTGGAAATGAATTTGTTTGTGCATCCAAAATTGTCACTTTGTGTACAATATGCATTACAAAAAAATGCAGTGCGATTAAGAGGTATTTATAATAGGCAAAAAGGTCAAATGAAACTCTTATGAACTAAGTTTACACTCTATAAACAATGCAAAAAGACATGATAACGTGTATGGAGTTGCCGCTATGCATAATAGAAAGCACGCATTTGATGAGATTCACATGACATGCCTTCATCCTCGGTACAAACCCACAAATAGAGGTGTACCAATGCATCGTTCTAATGCCACAAGTCCATACATTCTTAGAAAATCACAAATTATTGATGATTTATGAACTTATTTCGGTACCAAATCAATTACTTCCTATTTGTGGTCCAAGAAAACCATAAACGGTATATGTGTGCCACAACGCATCACATTGATAAGATTTGGATTATGCATACAAAATTATTATATTTAAGATCATTGAATTTCAACATAATGCGGAAAATAGTTTTTAATTTTTAATGGCCATCCTTGGAGAATTTTGTTGTGAAAATAAAGTTCGTAGTTTCACTTTCGATAATGCTAGTGTTGATAATAATTACATCTAACAATTGATTAGCCAACTCAATCTCAATTTTGATGAAAAGTTTTTCATCAAATGTGATCAACACGTACTCAAACGTGTGATAATAAATGATTTTGCTTTAAATCCTAATGACGGGTTGATTGCTTTTGAGATCATGAAATTTTTGAATGTTTTCTTTAATGTGATCAACACATACTCAAACGTCTACTATCTCACTGCTCGTATTGTTTCTAACTCATTTCTTCAATATTGCAATTTTTTATAATAAATAGAGGGTTATTTTTTTTCTTTTTCTTTTTTATGATACTATTTTTATTAAGGAGACTAAAATTTTGAAAATATTGGGAGCTTTTATCTATGTTATTCTCTTTAGTTACAGTTATGGACTCTCGTATTAACTTATATGGTTGTAAGGGTATTGTCGAATAATTTTTTTCGCATTTAGCATTTGATCTCCCCGTGCTTTGTGATATAGAAAATACTTTACTATGTAATTTACGTACCCAATATATTGTCACACAAGGTAGGAACATTGATCTACCACCCACTGTTCAAGAATTTGATTGTTTGTTGATGACGATGTATGTACCTATCTAAGTATAGATGACCACGTGGAATTCATCCTCTTTTAATTTTACTTCTAGTTCTAGAACTAAATGAAATGAAAATTCCTGTTGTGTTGACTAGATATTTTTCTTACTATATTTTTATATTTTTAGTGTGTTAAATCAAGAAGAAATAAAAAACGATCTTCTAGCATGGAGGCAGATAAATGGACAACAACATACGATATTATCTTCGATGAAACGTGATCTAATAATGTCTACAATGTCAATGTTTTGGTGTAGGGGTAGGGGTAGTGTCAAAAGAGAACACGCTCGTAGAAATAAGATATATTTAAGGCTCTAATGGGACCTACAAGGTTTGAATATTGAATTCACTATAGGATTGCTAATGTTTCATCAATTACAATTTTGACGAATTATTGTACGACTAAATATTTATACCACAATTTTTAATAGTCTGACTACATTCTAATTGCATGAAAAGGTTTATAACACTATTACATTTATGTCTCAAACTTTTTTTCATCGTATTTTTATTTTTAAATTAACATAAATTGTTCATAATTATGGTTTCATTCCAAATTTTCTTTAAGATAGAGTAAAAAACTCATTTGTCCATTATATATTTTTAAATAAGCAAAACAAATAATAATTCAAGAAATGAAATTCAATATTTTACTTTCATTTTAAAGCACGTTAACAATATTTTTGAACGAAAACCGTTATTAAGGATAAGATTTTCTGATTAATGAAAACAAGAATGTGATGAAAAAAAAAAATTAAGTATATAAGTATGATAATAAATAAATATTAATGACATTTAATAAATGTGGTGTGAATATAATCATCGTTTTTGTACACTAAATAATAATTCATGTATAATTTTAACTTTACTTATCATGCTAGAACATTCTAGACCGAAAAAAGGATGATGGTTTATGCACTTTCAAATTTACTTTTTCAAACACACTACACAAATTTCATTTTTCAAATTAATCCGTGTACAAATTTTCGACTATGCTACATTCCGAACAAAAATTAAAAAATTTCCCTTTGAATTGTAAGAAAAAAAAATTATTAAAAGAGGTGGTGGACAAACGAATGAAGCCAAAAATTTTTTATATGAGTTGGCTCGTGCTTAGCTTGTCCAGGACGAGCAAAAGCTAATTGTGCAATGGGTAGAGTTGAGCCTAGTCGACCCAACTCATGGACAATGCTATCAAGTACTAGCGGTGCAACGAGAAAAGGAATGGAGGAAGAAGGGGAAAATTAAATCATAAATGAACTGAAGAAGTATGAACGGCTAAGATTTATCCAACCTTATCCCTCTTGATATGACTCTCTCAATTTTTGGATAAGGAGAATTGTACCGCTTGACCTCAATCTATTGCCTCACTTTGGTCCTCAACTTTTAAAATATACCAACTTGATCCAAAAAAACTTCACTGCACACTCAATATACAATAATGGGGGACGTCTAATAGCTTGTTTGGGAGGAGTTTATTGAAAAATAATTTTCTTTAAAATTATTTGTAACCTTGCATTCATACGTAATTCATAATTTTTTTCTTACTTTTTAATTACATTTTTTTAGAAAAATCATTTTTCGCTGAAAAAAAATCTTCCAAATAAACTCTAAATTATTGTTAATTTATCACCAACACAAAATATACTTAACTTAAATATTTTAGGCACCAATTCGAGTTGAAAAACAAAGCTTAACTTTATAAAATTATACCCACGAGAATCAAGTGAGAATTTAAACAAATTTGGAACAATTCATCATTGAAAACTATAATGAAATGATGATATAGGCTAGCAAGTGGTGCAATTTTTTCATTAGTTGATAATTTGTGTGCGCGTGCGTGATCTCGCCACCTCTCTCTCCTCCCCATTGACCGCTTTTCCCTCTCTCTATAAATCTATCAATAATTTCAAAGGTAATTTTCCTATTTTATTTTCATTTTAATGCATTGCAGTTTAATAGATCTATTGTATATTAATTCATTATTAATTTCATTCCTGGTATGCACCTCATATCATGTTTATCTGTTGTTATTCTATGAAATTGTTGATCTGCGAATCCTTTTTTTTGTTGTTGAAAAAAGGCTTCTGTAAATGTGTTTTTGTTTGGGTGTGTGCTCCGTTGGACTTATTATATGTATAGACGGATATATTAGAATTTGTATGTCACTAGCATTGAGATTTGGATGAAATTTTCGTGGATATTTTATTCTTTTTAGCCTGTGTGAATTTCTCACGATTTCGAAGTACGTGAATTTCGTGGATTTATGATGTAGATTCTGGTTATTAATTAATCCAGAGGAAGAAATTCTCATAATTATTATTTAGTTAACATTACAATATTGAGCCGGGAGTTAATTAACAGATTACAAGGATTTTGGCTGGACGAGACTGACAGGATTACATTGTAAGGTCTATTAACTTTATCTCCGAGAAGTAGAGTGCTATGACCTATGAGGCATGGCTACTTTCCATCTCATTCGAGATGCTTTGCTTATATCTCGTTACATGCTTTGCTTATTTTTTATTCAAGTGGGTCCTACCTTCATGTGAGTGGGTGGATACCTTGATGTACACCAAATTATGTACAAGTAGATAAACTGTAAATTTAAATACCAACAAAATCAAAGTAAAATCACGATAAACTAAAATCACAGTCATATAATTTTTATGTACAAGTAGATAAACTCTTTTTACTATGGGCATTGTAGATCTCATTTAGACATCTTCACTTTATAGAGGGTGCTATAGATTTGATATCAATTGTCTGGTTTTCAGAATTTAAAACGAAATTATTAAATGATGAAAAAGGACATCAGCACATATAATGGCAATCACATCATTTTATTTTTATTTTCTGTCATGATTTGGAGGTAGTCTTCATTCATCTCATAGTTATATTGAAATTACAGATTTAGTTTCAAGGGTCTGCAATAGTAAGATGATCAAATATTGCTTCTTTAGATTTTTTCGTGTAATATTTACAGGAGCATCTTTCGTTATTTGCTGTTTTCAAGTATTCATACTATTCACATGTTTCTTTCTTGTTCCTGATTTTCCTTTTTTATTATTGATGGAAAGAGAATATTCCAAATGTCAATTAGCACAAATTTGTTCAAAAATTAATGAAGCAGGATCGGGAGACGAGAGATTGTTAGAAATGACACCTTTATCATTGTTCTTTATCTATCTTCTTTTCATTTTTACGTAATTTTCCTTCATCTAACATGGGCTTCTTGAAGTTGCCTTGTGATAACTGGTTTGTAGCATCACAATACTTTTGCGTTTTTATTTACATATTGCATTTCATGTGCCATTTTTATTCTCATTTGATGGCTATAATAAGGTTTAACAGTTTTCTCTGCTGCTGTCACCTTGGCTCGTGTCTGGTTTTTATTGTAGCCAATTTTTTATGTTGCGGCTTTTTCGTAATAATCTTTTCTGCATGATTTTGAGTCTATGACATCACCTTTCTTCTGATTCCAATCTAATATTTTTAGTCCTATGTGGGGCCTCTCTGTTCATGCATAATAAACTTACCTTGTTTTCAATCTGGATGGCCATAAAATACTCTTTAGTTAACAGTGTTAGAAACACAATAGATCATAAAAATGAAATAAAACATGACGTACTTAATGAAGCTGTATATCCACAGAAAGTAGCATAAGATGGCAGGAGCAGATGACATTCAGCCACTCATGTGCGACAATGGGACAGGCATGGTTAAGGTATAATTTGAAGTTTATTTATCCTTAAAATTACAAACCTGCTTTGCCGCCCCGATTTTGCCCACGTTCCCAATATTTGAGTTTGAAGCAAGAGTTTAACGTGTTTCTAGGCTGGATTTGCTGGAGATGATGCTCCACGAGCTGTGTTCCCTAGCATTGTTGGTCGCCCCCGTCACACTGGTGTGATTGTGGGTATGGAACAAAAAGATGCATACATGGAGATGAAGCTCAGTCAAAACATGGTATTTTAACACTGAAGTACCCAATTGAGCACGGTATTGTAAGCAACTGGGATGACATGGAGAAGATATGGCATCACACTTTTTACAATGAGCTTCATGTTGCCCCAGAAGAGCACCCAGTTCTCCTAACTGAAGCACCTCTCAACCCCAAGGCTAACCGTGAAAAGATGACTCAAATTATGTTTGAGACATTCAACACTCCTGCTATGTACGTTGCTATTCAAGCTGTCCTTTATGCTAGTGGTCGTACTACTGGTGAGCATTTTTCGCACTTCAATTAATTTGTGTTTTCGATTATGATATGGGAGTCATTTTTTCTTTCTGATGTCAAATTGTAGAAGTTTCTAAACAGTGGGCTTCAAAAGTCGATATATTCCAACTTTCAATAAAATTTAAAAAGAAAATAGGAAATTGTATATAAGCTCTAACTTGATCCCCCAAATTCAAGAATCACTCAGTTCTTTATCCATTTTTAGGACTGGGGTTAGAACTTATATAGGCTGTCTTATCTTAAGAAGGCTGTTTTTGTTATTTATGCTCAGGTTTCAACTAGTCAAAATGTTGAGTGAACGTCCTGAATATAAATCTGATCTTGTTGACATGCTATAGTGCTTCCTGCTCAGGTATTGTGCTGGATTCTGGTGATGGTGTCAGCCACACTGTCCCAATATATGAAGGGTATGCCCTTCCGCATGCCATCCTTCGTCTTGACTTGGCTGGTCGTGACCTAACTGATCACTTAATGACAATCCTTACTGAGCGTGGTTACTCCTTCACCACCTCAGCAGAGCGGGAAATTGTGAGAGACGTGAAAGAAAAGTTAGCTTATATTGCCCTTGACTACGAGCAGGAGCTCGAGACTTCAAAGACAAGCTCTGGTGTTGAAAAGAGCTATGAGTTACCTGATGGACAGGTGATTACCATTGGTGCTGAGCGTTTCCGATGCCCTGAGGTCCTTTTCCAGCCTTCAATGATTGGAATGGAAGCAGCAGGAATCCATGAGGAATCCATGAGACGACATACAACTCCATCATGAAGTGTGATGTCGATATCAGGAAAGACCTTTATGGCAATATTGTGCTGAGTGGTAGCTCAACCATGTTCCCGGGTATTGCTGACAGAATGAACCAGGAAATTTCAGCTTTAGCTCCAAGCAGCATGAAGATTAAGGTGGTTGCACCTCCAGAAAGAAAATACAGTGTCTGGATTGGAGGCTCCATCTTGGCATCCCTCAGCATTTTCCAATAGGTTTGTATTACCATTACCCGGTAATGGATTGTTTATATACACGATAGTTTGATGCAGGGACGGACCCAGCCCGCCATCCCAGCCGGGGCGGACGTTGACCGATCAACGCCGACAATCAGCAATCGTAAGAGCGGGGTCGTTTATTAATATTTAATTTTTCTTTGCACCGTAAGAGAAATGCAAAAAAAAAAAGGTGATTACAAAAATAGCTAGTAGCTCTAGCTATGTCAACGAGCCGAGCCGAAAAAAAAAAGCTCGGGCTCGGCTCGAGCTTTTTTGGCCGAGCTTTTTTCGGGCCCGAGCCCAGCCCAGCCCAGCCCAGCCAAAAAAAATAAGGCTCAGCCCGAGCTTTAGCGGGCCAAGCCGGCCCGCTTATTTATTTATTTATTATTATTTTTTCTTTCTTAGGTAGCTTTAAAAAAAAAAATTTTATTAATTTTATTTTTTTTATTAATTACGGGTTGGCCCGTGTGGACACGGGCCTGGC
>CAIGRT010078994.1:0-19561 GCA_903798405.1 Fraxinus platypoda | reverse complement strand
TTTAGCAAATGGTGTAAACGTTGGGGACTATTTCTGCTAATTACCCTAAATTTTTTTTTTTTAATGTAAATTCATAATTTTTTTTTACTTTTTAATCATGCATTTTTCAAAAAATTACTATCATTCTTCCCAAAAAAAAGTCGGTCAATCAAGAGCTTAAATTGTATTAAACATTCCTAACAAAGATTAATTATCATATTTAAGTCTTTAACCTTTTCTATCACATTGTTATCTTTAATTTTCTATTAATTAAAACATTTTCTCTCTAAAGACGATTTTCACCCACACATTTTATCAATGTGCTTTAAAATGAGTAACAAATATTTATTCGTGTATTTATTTTTTTATACTTATTTAGCCCCATTTTTTAAACTCATTTTCAATCATAAATATTATCCACAACTTTTATTAATTTTTCAATTACATAATTCAATAATTTTTTATCAAAAAAATTTAAAAAATTATTTTTAACAAAACCAAACATGGGCTTAAAAGTATGAGAGATAAATAAGCGTTTTACTCCCTCTTAATAAATTATTTGGACAAATGACGAAATATGTTCATCAATGGAATGTTAAAAATAACAATATGCTACAAAAGGTTAAGAATTAAATATAACAATGAACAAAAGTTAGCGTCACTTGATACAATTTAAGCTTATGTTTGGTCCCCATTTTTTTAAAATTCATTTTCAATCACACATTCTCCCATAAAATAATTTTACATGTATATCAAAAAAATTTCTTTAATTTTTAATCATACATTCTCAAAAAACTCACTATCTCAAAACACATTTTCCTACAAAAATACAGCTCAAACATGAGCTAAATCTGATGCACTATTAGCCTAAAAGTAAATAATGATTACATAATGGATCTTTATACTAATATTAACATTGAGGATAATTAGTAAAAAAACATTTCCATCTTTTGCACTTCATTGTGCAAAATCGTCCTATCGTTTTAAACTTGATATTTGTCCACTCATTTCACTATTTTCTTGTAAAGTTGGTCGTTTTTGTTTCATTTGTCAGTTCCTTTTATCAAATATGGATAATTGATGCAAAATGTCCATATCGTTTGCCTTGATCGTGCAAATTATTTCTATTGTTTCAATTTTTTGGTATTTACTTTCCATTTTCTCTACGAATTATTTCTAAGAAAGTTGGAGATTCAATATTGACCTTGTAGTCGAAGGTATAATGATTAACTTGCCTTGCGAACAAGCTCCGCATGGATAATCATTAGGTAAAAGAATCTTCTGATTCTTTAAAAGATGTCTATGTGAGTTATTTATTATTTGACACATCATTATAACTTCTGGATATCCAAGTCGATCATGCCAAAGTATAAATTTTTTTGGATCAACGGACTTCTGGTTCGTGATAATATTTGATTCGACCATTTTAATAAATGTATAATATATGTCGGATGAGAGTGCATAAAATTTTTCTTTTATCAGCTTCTGGCCAGATACAAAAGAAGTTATGCAAAGATATTCAACATTATTTTCTTGCATCGTCTCAATGTGATATCTATTGCAGCGGATATCTTTAAAAAGCAAATTTCTTTTGAATTTGTTAGAATAAAGTGCATCTTCAATATATAATTTTGTATTATTTGGTAAAATAATACAAACTCTTTCGGAGCTCTCAACAATATTCAATGTACTTGATATCGTATCAACATTATTTTCTGCTAATATTAAGTCCAGAAAAGACTTTGTCTTGAATAGTGTGCATATTTGCACTATAAACTAAACAGATATATCGACAATTCATCTCGAATTTTGTGATATTTATTATTTGAGTAACTTTACCAAAAAATAAAATATAATTAATCTCGAACAATATGAATAAATATAACACAATAATTAATCAAGTAGTCAATATCAACATGATATAAGTTACATGTTTTCCTTCTGGGATAACCATTAATTTAAAATAATATGTTATTCGAAACATGTGCTACTTCGAGAGCACGTTTTATTTTACTATTGCTTCTTCAAGAGCAATATTTCAATATTTTTTTTGAATATTGAAAATTATAATTCATGCTATTCAAGAACAAGAGTCTGTCTGGTTCAACTTAAAATCAGCAAAACTGGGCTTTTTTGACCGTTAGTTTTTAAAAAATGGGGCCCACCCTCTCACAAAGAAGTCAAATTGTGTGGCCATAACGGTTGGAATTCTGATTAGTAGTGGCACCAGACAACCTTCAAGTAATATTCTTCTGGAATATTAATTATAATGTTGTGCTACTTTAAGAGCAATAATATGACAAATTATTAATTTGAAGTTTATGAAAGAATATCTAAAAATATTTAATTAAGTTAAAAAAATATTAATTACCATACATGTATTAGGAAAAAAAATTCATATACATACAAGGCAGGATTAAAATCTCAAATCATGCCTTAATACGTTATTAAAGGTATTAAAATCTCCAACCATGCATTAAGGCAATGGTAATTTGCGACATAATTATAAATCGGAATATTTTAGAGAAATTTCACGTTATAATTATAAACTGGAATATCTTGAAGAAATTCCAAAAGTATTCCGGGAAAAAAGAGGGAATTATAAAGAATTATTTAATATCACATCACACATCAGACATTTGTAATTTGCTAAAGTTCATCAATTACTAAAATCATTGACGTGCCAATGAAGCTATTTCACCGAAACCAATACACAAAATTATGATTAAAAATTGAATGAGTAGGAAGAAACAAGAAGTTGGGTACAATTTTAGTGGAAAGTCAAAAGTTGCAACCATACAATTATGAAGAAATCATTCCACCGTATATGAAAAAATCACTCACTTTGTATACAAGAAAAATCATTCATTAGCATAATGTATATATATAAAAAATTCACATGTCACCAAATTGATTTCGGTACACGTGATAGATAATTATGCTTAAAAATTATTACCTTTTAATTAATCTTCTTTGATTTTGAGAGAATTGTGCTGATAATGTATTGTGATAAGAGAGAAAAATAGAAGAGAGAATAAAAGTCAACAGACTTGTGTGGATTATAACGAGAACCAAAACCCTATATTTATAGGGCAAGATTTATGATACAATTGTAATAATTTCTAAAATTGTAGGGGTACAATTGTCATTAACTAATAAATTTACCATTTACAACAAAATTTTACTTATAAGTAAATATTTTATTTTTCAAGTTAAAAATTAACTTATACGTGAAAATTGCTTGCAAGTAAATATCTCTTACAAATTAAAAAAATTATAAAAAATTAAAAATTTCACTAAGTGATGTACACATTTATTTCATATTGTTTACACATATATTTTTTTTGGTTTTACGAGCATAAACGCAATTTTGATTTAAAAAAAAAAAAAAAAACTTTTAGAATCATTGAATAATGAACTCTCAACCACGAGTTGGATTATTTTAAAAATCGTTATAAAAAAATCACTCAAAATTGAACCCTCATAAATGTCCTACATAACCAGTACCACTAAATTAAAGATATGGAATTATTATTGTGAGTGCTATTGTTATATTCTTAAGATTATTTCCTTACTAGATTGATAGTATAATTAGAATATATAGTTACTTTGCTTTAATAGTCACTTGAAACCCCATAAATAGGGACATTCCCTTTGTAACAAAAAGAGTTAAAACAATTTTTTTACAGATTCTTCTAAATTTCGACTCAATCATATTCATTTTGTGATTTATGAATTTAGTCTTGCATTAACAAGAAATGAAAAGTAAATGTACGATTATCGAGCATTCAAAGTATTAATCCCAACAAAGGAAAGCACAATGTTTGCGGCCCTTGTGCGATAGCAAACAAATTGGAAGCACATGTTTCTTGGACATAGAAACAAGAGGTGTAGCAATCGAGTGGATCAGTGTAGAACTCAAGAAATCAAAACCTAACTTGACCATGTTTAGGTTACTAGGAAGATCTTATAATAGCTCCAGAATAACATAAACACGTGAAGACAATTCGAAAATTGTTTAGGAACCACGTGAAGACAAGTTTTGATAAAGGAAAATAAGTCCTTTAGCCTACAAGGAAGAACTTGTAAATAAGCACACCAAAAGAAAACAAGTTTTCATCTTATAAATCGAGGTTTTTGACAGTGCTATTCATTTTCAATTTCAATTTGTTAGGCCTATAACTTGAGCGAGACGCACATAACATAAAATGTCACAAAATTCTCCGAATCATTCGCAATATTTGGATATATAATCTATCAACAACTTCCGCAATCAAACCCGTTTCAAGTTAATCGCGTAAATTTTGATTTCATTTAGTTATGTCACTCTTGACCGCCATTGAAGACACTAACATAAAATTTGACTACATAATTGAAACTTTAACTAAAATTCATAATTAATTTTGAGAACAAATTAAAATCTAGTGATTCATGTAATATTTTCCTTAAATTCATTGTTTTTAACCACTAGTAAAATAATTTACTCTCCTTATATTCAAAGTCAAAAAGTATACCACTGTAAATCCACCGAATTACTCTATGAATTTGGTAGGTGTCCACAACCCAAATTCACGCGGCTCGATAGCTGGTTTTGTACCCTACTTTCCCTGTTCCCCCTTGAAAGGAATCCCTAGGAAGAAAAAAAGGAGAAGAAATAAAGAGACACAAAAGCTAAAAAAAGTCACCACATCATTGACAAAAGAAGCTTTTCCCACCTTTATTGTTTAATACCAGATTTCAGCATTTCACGCACTTGAACTTCTTTCACATCGTTCCACTTTTGTTTCAAATATGAGCAATATATAGAGGGAGGGAGGGAGATAGAGACAGGAATCTAGAGAGAGAGAGAGAGAGAGAGAGAGAGAGCCTTCTTCTCCCTGAAAATGGGTAAACCGATTGGGATTTTTGTATGTTTGTTGATTGTGGCTATAGATGTTGCAGCTGGAATTCTTGGAATCAAAGCCGATATGGCACAAAGCCAGGTAGGTTGCAGAAGCCAGAAGTTATATTCTGTGAAGCACGGACATTTACTAGGACTGTGTGCTGTGTCATGTTTTGCACTAACACTCCTCGAACACACACTCACTCCAAAACATGTGATCAAGGAGCCCAAGAGCCATGTCATTTTTTTTTTTAAAATTTCCGAGGGATACTTGTAGGGAAAATCTGCGGCAAGGGTCTATCAACATGCCTTCTACTATGTCCTATAGTAAAATTTTAAGGAATTCAAGTTGATGTTTGTATCCTACTTTTTTGAAAAAATGACATGTAGTAGGGGTGGAGTCAGGGCTGCACTAAATTTTTTTTATGCTGGACTGGTATATAATAAAAATAAATTTCCACATAAAATTTTTTTTACCCTAAATTTTTTTATATTAAGAAAAAAAGTGAATTTGAGCCTTGCTGGCCTGTGCTATAGACTATAAATCCGCCTCTGCGTGTAGGTGTGTCCACTCTCGTCCTTCTTAGGTTATATACATACAAGATGAAGCAGTTTTATTTGTGTAAATATGTTTTTTGTAGGAACTTAATTTCTTAATTTCTTTGAATAGGAAAAGCATTTGAGGCTATGGATATTCGAGTGCAAAGAGCCAAGCCATGAAGCTTATCTTCTAGGTTTAGCAGCATCAGGCCTTCTCTGTATAGCCCATGTCATGGCAAACTTGGTTGGAGGTTGCAACATTTGCACAAATGATGACCTTCAAAAAACATCCCCCAGTAGGCAGTTATCAGTGGCATGCCTCGTTTTGACCTGGTATGAATCGATGACATGTGAAATATTTGTTCATTGTGTCGTAGACACGCGGCACGCATCATTAACTTGTTTACCTTGTAGGGTGAAAAGTTTTTTCTTAGTAAACAATCATCATAGTAATTTATTTATCAAGATGTGACAAGTTCAATTATTGAGTTCTTATAATTAAAGTTATGACACTAAAGAGCCACTCAAAATACATCTTTCTCCTACTACTATGATTTAATTCGTAGTGAAATCTTTCCTCTTTTCACATAATAAATATTTTGAAGAACGTGAAGTGTAAAACAAATTTATATTAGCCCCTATTTGGTGTAGATTAAAATCAGATTTTTAGTAGATTTTGATAAAAGTTGATGAAATGTGTGGTTTAAAAGTTATGGATCCAACGAATGTGTGATTAAAATTAATTGTTAATTTTAACTTTACATTTTTATCAACTTTTAATCTACACCAAACAGAGACTTAAAAGACAAATACACGAATAACTCCGAAAGTTTGAAGTTTGTTATGATAGATTCTCTCTTGTACCTTTTTGTGCGGTATATTCACGACAATTTTTCAAAAAATGCATCATGTTTTAAATGCAATAAAGATCATTAACCTTTATTTAGTGTTATATTTATGTCCATAGCTCCCCCCCTCTCTCATATTTCTATCATTAACCTTCCATCAATTAACACATGTTATCCTTGACGACTGTTTTCATCTAGAAATTCTGTTAACGTACGTTAAAATAAGAATCGAAATTTTGTATTGTTATTTTTTGCTTATTTAAAAATACGTGGTGCAAATATATTTTTTTACTCACCCTTAATTGAATTTTGACAGAAACCATAATTATGGACACAACGTAGTTAATGGAAGTTTGACACAATGGAAAAATTTAAGAACACAAGTGTGACAATTAGTCATTTTAGAAAAATGGTTACCAAACGGAGGGAAAATTTTGAATTTCTTACGCAATTAAAATGTGGTGTACTTATAAAAATAAATTGTGAAATCCCTCAAATGCCCCTTATTAATTTAGTCCCATTTTAAATCTTCTTTCCCCCTTACTTTACTTTTCTTTAATATTGAAAATGTATTTTTTCAATAGCACTAAAGTCTTAAATCTTTATCAACTAATTGCTTTTCACATAAAATACAGTAATCAAGATTGACCATGGAAAAAAATATTTATATAAATGAAGATATAAGTAACTAAATTAAATTTTATCAGTTTAATATTCCATGAATTATTTGTTTTCAAAACGTGGATACATCTTTAATTATTGTTATCAACAATTTTTTATCAATTTTTCAAAGAGTTTTTGGAAGTCCAATTCATATGAATTGGATTTTCAAAAATAGTTTAAATTATCATGAAGAAAATTTTATCAAATTTAAAATGTCCACAAGATTATTTATCCCTTAACTTCGAGGGGTTTCTCAATTAGTTAGGTCTCGAGTTTGTTCCCCAATTGTCACCAGTTTGAGTCTCCTTAGGGCCATTGAGGTGAGTATTCGGCCGTAAACCTCAGGACCCTGTGGGATTAGACGAAGTGTGCACAAGTTGAATCGGACATCTACGGTTATAAAAAAAAATATATCCCTAAAAAAAAACAGGAATTCTTTCATACAACTCGTGTGCTTGTACACGTATAAGTTTCGAACTAATATTATTTAGAGTTTTATTATGAATTTTTGCAGGATAATAATGACGGTGGGTTTGTCGATGCTGGTAATTGGAACACTATCAAACAGTAAATCAAGAACTTCCTGCGGTTTCTCGCACCGCCATTTTCTGTCTTTTGGAGGGGTTTTGTGTATGGTTCACAGCCTATTTTCGGTTGGATACTATGTTACAGTCACTGCTGCGATTAGTGAATAGGCGATGGATATTGTAACTTAACTAGCACTTGATCGTTGGTCGATTGGAATATTTCTGTAGTAACTATTAGCGACGGATTTTGTGGCGTCACCGTAGAAATTAAAATATGTTTTGCAAAAAAGTAAAATCTTTCTTAATTAGCTCCTCATTAGTGTAAGATTTTTTGAGATAAAAATGCAATTTGTTACTTGGTTGATTTCAAATTCAATTCTACTGGGTATACGGAAACCGTATACCACAGAAACAAACCAGAAAAGACACAGCAGGTGGGGCCCGCCATTTTTTGCAATATTTTATTCACCAGTGGGACCCACCTCCATATGAGATTTCTGGTGCAATTCTTGTGAAATCTTTCTGGTAGAATGGCTTTTTTGTTTAGAATTAGTGATTATCTGCTTAAGAAAGTTGAGGTATCGGTTTTAGTACATTTTGGTACAATTCGTATATTTTGGTGCATTTTCGTACGTTTTGATGTACTTTTATGCATTATGGTACTTAAGGGCTCAATGTTTTCTTATTTTATATTTAGGGTGTGTTTGTCATCCTTTAAAAATTAAATTGTTTGCTACAGTATCATTTCTCCACCACACATTCACACAATAAAATATTCTACACACAAATCAATAAAGTTTCTTTAAATTTTAACCATACATTTTCCAAAAAATACTATTCAAAACTCTATTCTTTCTCCCATAATGGAAGACAAACAGGGACTAAATATAGTATGTTGATAAAAATATTGTTGTTACTGTTTGTTTTTATAATATAAATTGCAAGGTTAGTGGTACTTAAGTGATAATTTGGAACATTTATATAAATATTTTGCCCATTACTCTTTGTTTCGTTGTTTTATCGATGAGTTTAAACTAATAGAATTAGTTCCATAAAATTCTTACTAAGTCACTGTTTGAGCCACATTATTTTTTTTTATTTTCATGCTTCTACTCATTTTCAATCAGACATTTTTCAATAAAATAATATTTTGCATCACATCAATAATTTTTCCTTCTTTTTCAACCACATATTCCCCATCACATTAAAAAAATGCATTCTTGGCTAAAAAATGTACACCAAACAGGGGCTAATGAAATTTCTTTGAATGCATCCGGGCCCAATTTTTATATTTCGTTTCTATTTTCCAAAATCTCAAGTATGACCCTTCACCTTTCGATACTAATTTCTACTATAAAATAATTAAGTGCATAATTGGTAGGTGATTAAATTAAGATTCAAGTGATCATAAATTTTAGGTGATATGGATAATCACTTGACAATAGTTAAACTTAAAAATTACTTATAAGTAAATAAATAAATTTTATTATGTCCAAGTGTTTGAGCATATTTTTTTAGAATAGATTTTTTAAATGAGTGATTAAAATTAGAGAATTTATTATAAAATTATTTAAATAACATTGTGACATGATACTAACCTACTGTTTGATTCTCTTTATTTTACTTAATTAGTTATTAATAGCAATAAATTCACACAACTAATTCTTTTACTATTATATAATAAATAAAAACGACCAATTTCTTTCAAATACCAACTTTTTCCACTGACTGACCCCGCGCTTTCTTTTTTTCTCCGTTCAACTCTCAGATTCTCTCGCTATGATCACAACCACCAACCACAACCACTGACGGAGGATCAACCAGAACCACCTTAAAATCCTTCTTCGAGTACTATTCATAGATACTCAATCATGGGCAACTGCAACGCTTGCATAAGACCTTCAGAAAGCGAGCAGGCACCAACGCCAAAATCAAAACCCCCAACTCCAAAACCACGGAGAAGTCCTCGACCTCGAGAACGCCATCCGAACCCATATGCCGAGTCCCCGGCTCCGATCCGAGTCCTGAAGGACTTCTTCCTAAAGACAATAATCTCAGATAAGTATAGACTAGGTCGGGAATTGGGTCGGGGCGAATTCGGTGTAACCTACCTTTGCACGGACCGGGAGACAAGGGAGGACCTTGCTTGCAAATCGATTTCGAAGAAGAAGCTACGAACTGCGGTGGATATAGAGGACGTGCGCCGGGAGGTGGCGATTATGTCTAGCCTGCCGGAACATCCCAATATCGTGAAGCTACATGCGACGTATGAGGACAATGAGACGGTACATTTAGTGATGGAGTTGTGCGAGGGAGGTGAGCTATTTGATAGAATAGTGGCGCGTGGGCATTATAGTGAGAGGGCCGCCGCCGGGGTTGCCAGGACTATTGCAGAGGTGGTGAGGATGTGCCACCAGAATGGTGTTATTCATCGAGATTTGAAGCCGGAGAACTTTTTGTTTGCAAATAAGAAGGAGAATTCGGCTCTTAAGGCTATTGATTTTGGGTTGTCAGTGTTTTTCAAGCCTGGTGGGAAAAATACGTTAATATTTTCCTCTGAATTTTGAAAAAGATTTCGAATTTTTGGCTTATGATCTAGACATGGAAATGAATTTCTGGGTTTGGTGAAAGGGGATTTGATTTTTTTCCACTTTCTGTGGTTTTTGAGAGGGTTTACAGATTTTTCAAAATTTCCTTTCAGGAAAAAAGAAAAAACTGGACTGAGTTTTTAAATGTTTGTTTTTCACTTTTAATCATATCTGGACGAGATTTTAATTTGAATTTCAAGTTAAGTGTTTATCACATGATTATCTATGGGAGTTTAGTAGTCTGTTTCTTTTTTTTTTTTCCCCAACTTGATTAATTTATTGATAACTTTCAATCAGGCGAGAGGTTCTCTGAGATTGTGGGAAGTCCTTACTACATGGCGCCGGAGGTTTTGAAACGAAATTATGGGCCGGAGGTTGATGTATGGAGTGCCGGTGTGGTTCTTTATATTCTGTTATGTGGAGTTCCTCCATTTTGGGCAGGTATAGTTTTAGTTTTTCACCATGAAGCCTCCTTACCTCTTAAAAAGTTATATCTACTTGCTGTTATATTGAAGTTTTATCTAGTTCAGAGATTTGTAGTTTATTTTATTTTCTGCTGCAGAAACTGAACAGGGTGTTGCACTAGCAATTTTAAGAGGAGTGATTGATTTTGAGAGGGAACCTTGGCCGCAGGTTTCTGAAAGTGCCAAAAGCCTTGTTAGGCAGATGTTGGAGCCCGATCCAAAAAAACGCTTGACAGCCCAGCAGGTGCTTGGTGAGTATTTCTTCTTTTTTTCTTTTTACCCTTTGAATGATAAAATTCTTGGAAAATCTTCTTAGAGTGGGATTGGTGGTGCCGATATTCATACTGTGTCTGCTTTAGTTTCTGAGAAATGATTGCTGAAGGAGGAAATGATTCACCATCCTGAATAGTGTCTTGCAGTTATAGATACAGTAAACAATACACCAATGGCATTTGGTTTTGGATGTTATATTCACACGAAGGAGGAAACATGTAGGGATATGTTGGAATTTTGTTCAACATATACAATGAGATGTGATTTGGAATGAACATATGTGTATCAACCATGTGAAAACCAAATTGGAAGTAAAAGAAATAAAAATGAAAAATGGCTTGGCGGTGTTTTGCAAACCCAAGGCCTATTTGATGAACTGGGCAATCGCCCAGTACAAATTGCTGCCCTTTGTGTTTTGAATTTTGGTGACGTTTTGACAAGTTTCACACCTTTTTGACTTGATTTTTGCACATTTTCGTGCATGGTGATCCTAGTTCTATATATAGGGATGGTTTTCGTATTGGAAAACTTATCACAAACATCAAATTGATTCCCTTACATCCAAAATCAAAGATTAAACCTAGTTTTATATATTGTTCTTTAAAGTTCATTTTCCAAGTTTTGTTTGCTTGATTCAAACTGGGATTAAGATTTGTTTACTCCTGCAAACTATTTTCATTGAAGCTTTCAAGCGCTTATCCCGTGGCGGCAAATATCGTTTGAGGAGAGTTATTTGTAATCATGTTCAAATCTTCCATTTTGACGAAATTCAAATATCGTTTGAGGACAGCTATTTGTAATCATGTTCAAATCTTCCATTTTGACGAAATTTTTGTTGCTGGTTTTTTCTTGTTCTTCATCAACTTTACTCAACAATCTCAAACCATATTTTGAACATGGAAAACGATATATGTAATTTCACATTTTTTAGAAGACAGCAGAGAATATTTTACTGTGCCTTTTAATCATTCTGTTTTAAGTTACATTTTCTTAACGTCATAAATAGGATTAACCCATCTTTTTGTGAAAATATTGGGGAATTGGAATGATTGGCATATGGGCATTGAGTGAATAAGGATTTTATGCTTGTGATCATTTAGGAAGGAGGCAATTAGACCTCTGGACGGTATGAAACGTGAGAAGATCTTTGTTCATTGAAGTATTGGTTTGCTTGCGTGATATAATACTTATAATGTGACGAGGGCTGTGAGCATTTGATCTTATATACTGCTGTATAATGCATATCATATATTTTTACATCATGCAAATGGGTAGGAGATTTCATTTTTGCAGCATGTTTTTTGTGAAGCAGCAGTGACATGTTCCTTTCCCTTTTTCTTTTTTTTTTTGGGGATAGATCACCCATGGGTACAGAATGCGAAAAAGGCTCCAAATGTTCCTTTGGGAGATATTGTTAGGGCAAGACTCAAGCAGTTTTCTGTTATGAATAGATTCAAGAAAAAAGCACTGAGGGTAAGCATCTCGCATTTGTTTAGGTACACTTGTATCTTTGTGCTGGTTGTTGCCATATAAATGCTGCTTTTTGAAGAAATAACTTCAGAAAGAAGGGATTTTATTATCTTATGAGAAAAAAAGATGTAAACAGCTTCTGACAATGATCCTCCTACTCAACTAAATTTGAGGTGATGGGCCATGTCTTTGTGTGTGCTATTAAGGATCTCTGTGGATAAACGTGCTACTTTGATTTTGCTATTATACCCGAGTGATTATTTATCCTCCAAATTGTGGTGTAGGTAATTGCTGAACACTTAACAGTTGAAGAGGCAGAAGTAATCAGAGATATGTTTATGTTGATGGATACTAACAATGACGGGAAAGTAACATATGAGGAACTGAAAGCTGGTCTTCGTAAAGTTGGTTCCCAGCTGGCAGAACCAGAAATAAAGTTGCTGATGGATGTGGTAAATGTTATTGTTTTCAGAACAACTTTGGAACTGTTTCCCACTTTATACCTGTTCATGTTTTGCACTTCATCAGATGCCTTTTTCCTACGGTTGAAACTCGAAAAATCCAACTTGAACTTTTTTTGGGGTTTGGCATGGATGATGGATCTATACTCGTTTACTAATTCATAAGGGAAAGTGCAGTAGCCGAAGGGGAACTTGACTCCTTTGCTCCTCAAAGTTTTAAATAGGGGGGAGGCACATGAACCTTACCGCCACATTGACGTGTTTATTTCTATTTGTGTTCAATTTATGCTAATAAAAGAAAAACATTGAATAATAATTAATGAAGTCCTTGATAAATTTTATTGTGGTTTCAGCAGTGATTGATTGCTTTCAGTTGAAACATGTGTACATGTTTTAAATGCTCGTTTCCTTTCTCTTGTTTTGGTTCTGACTGATTCAAATCTTTGATTCGTCAACTGTAATAGATCTTAAAATTTCTGATAGGTGATTAATCATGGGAGTTGGACTCGTGGTTACGTTGAAGGGGTCTGGTTGTTATGTCCTGATTACATGCTGTCCAGCTTTCACTTCTCTAATTATACTGCTCCTATTCAATCTTTCTAATAGGAACTTCCAATCCTTTTATATGATCTTTACAAATCCAAATTCTCCAGAGGATTTATACTAAGGGTCCGTTTGATTGCAAGAGTGAGAAATGGGTGAAAAAAAAATGAATTACAGGAAAAATAATTGCTTAGAAATTGTTTTGTAGGGAATTGTTAATTAAGTGTGTTTGATTGGTTTCCACCCGGAAAATTTTAAAATTTTGTGTTCGTTTGGCTTTGTTTTACATGGAAATTGTCCATTAAAGTGATAATTCTTTCCACAATTGGTTATAAAATTTGTTTCCAATGCCAAAAAGTAAAAAAAAAAATTCCTAAAAAAATCATTTTTTTAATCAAAGTTTAGTGTTCGTTTGACTTTATTTTACATGAAAATTGTCCATTAAAGTGAAAAAAAATATTTACAACTGGTTATGAAATTTGTTTTCGTTGCACAAAAAAAAAAAAAAATTGGAATCAGATTTCCCACCAAAAAGGTGGGAAAAGATTTTCAACCAAATCAAGGAAAATAGGAGCGTGGAGGTGGGGGAAGGAAATTTTTTTCCCTAGAAAATATTGGCTATTAAACAAGTCGAAAGCAAGAAAATGGAAATTCTTTTCCAACTTCCATAGAAATAATGACTTATCAAACATGGCATAAATGTGAATCCTTCCCCTTGGATTTTCCATTTGAGATCTTAAATGATTTTTAAATGAGGGTTGGACGTTTTGTTTTTAGAGATCCTGCTGCTCAGGCTTATTCATCTGTTCAACAATTGCTGATGATCTCATTGAGAACTTACTGTAGGCGTAAAAACGAGAAATATATTTTGATTTATTTTCTTTCTGTAATTAATGTTAGTTTTAATTTAGAATATTTTTAATTTGTTATTTTGGCAACTTTTCTTTTCCACTGGGAGTTTTAAGCTGTCTAGATAAAAATAAATAGGTCTATATTTCTGAATAATGTAGACAACTGATTTTTTGATATATAACCTATTGAAATTTCCGCTCAAGTTTCTCTCCCCATTTCTCTAATTTTTCTTCTCAGTTTCTCGCCATTTTTCTTTTCATATCTTTCTAGTTCTACATCAATTCCTTCTATTCTTGTCACCTCTCTGGCAAACATCTTTGCTTTCTTCTCATTTCAATATACGCTAAACCATTACCCCTCTAAATTATCAAATACTGCATTGCATGATAATTTCTTGAAATTCTAGTAGAACTGCTATATGAGGCATAATAATGGAACTTAGCCCCTGTTTGACAACCATTATTTGAGAACTCTTTTTTTACATACTCATTTTCAACTACACATTTACACAATAAAATATTCGAAGTGTAAACCCAAAATTTTTCTCTACTTTTTGAACCATACATTCTCCTAACAATCGTTATTCAAAACATTGTTTTGGCCAAATAAAGGCCGTCAAACTTGGGCTTAATTAATATAAATTTTACACTTCATTGATCCTCCGTAACGATTCTGATAAATATTGATATTGTTGGTATCATGTCTCTTTACTTTGTATTTGAAAATATAAATGTTGAATATATACTTTAACAAGAACACTATATGCATGTATGGCTGCAGAGATGAAATTGAAACGTTCCAAATGATAAATTGCCCGTTATAATTTTTTAATTGAAATACTGCTGCACATGGAGTTTATTTTATGTCAATTTGATTTTTTTTTTTTTTTATGCATGCAAGATTTGAGCCTTTTAAGTAGGATTGAGCGCAAGCCCATCTATGGTTTGCTTAATTCAAGCAAGTCAACTCAGCTTTCTGTTGAACCTTCCATTTCTCATTTTTGCCCTAATTTACTTCCATATTCTTCTCGAAGTTTGTTTATTGAACTTTGAACCACCAACTTTGTAAGACATCATTTCTACCATCCCATTTATACATGGCCATCAATTTTAGTTGAACTAACACTAACTTATAAACACCAGTCCCCTTTTCAATGCCTGGGCGTTTTAAATCAGCAAGACATCACAGTATATCAGTTTTGTATGGATGCCTCGTAATCAATATTCATATCATCCTGAAAAAAACGTTTTACTTGAGCATCTACATTTTTTAAGATAATCATGTAGTAATTATTGGTAGGTGTATATATGCTAAGTTCTTTGATGTCATGAATTTAACTATCTTATGAACTGCTAAATTCTATAAATTGCAGAAAATATTGTTGTTAGAGATCTCACTATTTGCAGTTCTGCATTCCAGATTTTCTCTCTAATATGTGCTAAATGCTAATGAAGATTAAAATGTGAATGTTTAATAGGCTGATGTTGATGGAAATGGAGTCTTGGACTATGGGGAGTTTGTCTCAGTCACAATCCATTTGCAGAGAATGGAGAATGACGAGCACTTTCATAGAGCATTTATGTTCTTTGACAAAGATGGAAGTGGGTATATCGAGATTGATGAACTTCGAGAAGCTTTAGCTGATGAATCTGGTGAAACTGATGTTGGTGTACTCAATGACATTATGCGAGAAGTTGATACGAAGCAGGTTGGGCGCGATCCTTGTCTCATCTTTCTTTTGTCAATTTATCATCCCGCTACTATTCATCACAATCATCGCATAGATAGGTTGAATTTGTTTGTAATTGCCTTTTTTTTTCTTGAAGCTAAAACAATAGTTCATCTGGTTTAGAACCAGTTTGGTAGGGGATTTGAAAATTCAAAAAATGTTTCTGAGACTAAGAAGCTGCTTTTGGACTTGTTTGGATCATTTTTTTGAAGAGCTTTGTTGGAAGAACTTTGTGTGGCTACAAGAGCTTTTGGAAGAAGCTAACTGATGTGGCATCATTATGAAGCTCTTATACAAAAAGCAGAAAGCCCTGCCATATGGCCCATAGTATTATCCTGTGGAAGTTGAAATTATAAAACATTTCGAATTGGCATTGGGTTGTAGAAGTTCATTGACAGTTATTGCTCATGTCTTATCCCTTGTAATCGCTTTCTTTCAGGACGGACGAATCGATTACGAGGAGTTCGTTGCAATGATGAAAACCGGAACAGATTGGAGAAAGGCATCTCGTCAGTACTCACGAGAGAGGTTCAAGAGCTTGAGCCTTAATCTCATGAAAGATGGCTCTCTGCAGCTTCAAGATGGGTTTACCGGTCAAACTGATATCGTTTGAATTTTCACAATCACATTTCGGTTTGGGTTCATTGATTCTTTCTCTTCTCCTGATTGCCAGATGAAATGACTTCTTCTCACTGGCTTCAACAACTGATACTTCTCAGTACGCGAAACTTCACAAAGGAGTAGCTTCAAGAGTCCAAGACTCGGGTTATGATTGATTATGCAACATTGTTGGTTTTTATTGTGGAAATGGTTGGCTTTTGGCATAACGAGTAATGGGTTTCAGGGATGACGTTTTTACGAGTTTTTGTTCGTAGGACGTGTAGGCATATGTTATAGGTTCCATGTTTGTGTTGCACCATTCTGATTCTGTATATGTTTTACTTTGTTCTGTGCTTTGTGCCATTTTAAACCAAGCACGTATAACAGTTAAATTTGTTAATTTAGAAATTGGAGATGTGAGGATTTATCCATCTGTTCAAGACTTCCATCAGTTAGTCACCGAACTTATAATTTTATTTTAGTCAAGTTACTCTCCCAGGCTCCGTCGCTCCGATAGTCTTATGTTGACGTTTTTGATGGAAAGTTGAACAAGATTGTATATGGCTAATAAGAAACCAATCTTGCGGCATGTACACCTTTCTTTACGTTCTGATTTATCGAATTTTTTCTTGGAACAATCTTATACCACCTTTTACATTTTACACATTTAATTCAACCATCTTCCACCTGTCACATCATTCGTCTATAAAGCAAGTGGTAAATGAGACGGTACAAATGACGTAAAAGAAACATGGATAATTATGCTTGTCCAGGGCCAATGGCCAAACAGAGGCGCGAGGGTCCAAGAAACATTGAGATTTTATCATTTTCTCAAGTTCAGTCGAGCTTAACAAATACGTCCTTATTTATTACAAGTGCATCCCTAGACTAATAAATTGGTTAGTAAACTGTCAATTAGTATTGTTTCTCGAGTTTGTGAACATATTCAACTCGATTATGACTTGCAATTAATGATGCAAGAAAAGTACACCATCTAAGACAATTCATTTAAATGAGTTTTTTGAAAAGAAAAGAAAAATTGAATTTTAGAATAGTGATTTTTTGAAAAATGTGTGATTAAAAAATAGAAAAATAAAATAAAATAGGTTAACGGGCAAAATATTTTATTGTGTAAATATTTGGTTAAAAATTATTTTGAGAAAAAAATAATTTTAATTTATTGGATGTCAAACGGGAGCTTATTGTGGTTCACCGTTGATACTAATTTTTATGAATAATGCTACTTGTATATAATGAAATTACATAATAGTTTACATATATATGATGTGTCAAAAAAGAATTGGAGAATTTTTTTTATCTAGTTGAAGAAATTCTAACCCAAATATATCTCACGACATCATGTGTATGTAATAAATCATTGTATACATATAATACAACCGATTTTTTATGATTTCATCTCTTAAATTGATTATCTCTATTATTTTAATTTTTTAAGTTAGACCAATACAAAAGAGAGCGAAAGTTTGATTATCTACATATTTTATTGACTTTTCGTTTCGCTTTCATTTTTTAAAATTCACTTCTTTTTCTCAAATTAATTTTCAACAACATATTTTACGAGATTCATAGTTTTTATCAACTTTTCAATTACAATTCACCATTTTTTTTTAAATCAAAATTCACTAAAAATTAAATTTTTATTCAAACAAAGAAGGGCTAAGAGAGTTACATCAGTTTTATGACAAACCCATTCTTAAATTCTACAACCATGTGTTTGACTCTTACGTACTAATACTAGTCGGGTGAAACTGTTCGATTTGGACGGTTTGTAACAAATTTTTAAATCAAAACAATTAAAATGGTTTGAAATTTTTCCAAACCAGATCCAACCACTTCAATTTCTAAGTCAAACCAATTCAAATCACTTTTTTCGATTTGGTTCAGTTTAAAATCACGATTTAGCAAAGAAAAATAACATATGTCGAATAAGTTAAATCGTGATTATTAGCCTAAATTTTCACGTTAAAACATAAATAGTATCATTAAAAATATTACGAACTTAAGTTTTATAATGCAACAACATTATAGAAATATTTTAACATCTTAGTCAAAATTAATTAGCGCAACATCTGCAATTATACATGAATTAATTGATTATAATTAAATGATGTGGAAAAACTAATAAAAAAATGAATAGAAAGATCAAATACGATAATACATTTTACTCCCTCTTTTCCATTTATATAGTCTAATTTTGTTTTTCACACACATGAAGAAATTTTATTTATAATGTTATTGAAAAAGCAATTTTTGCAAAGAGCTTTCCTAGATTACTCTTACTTAATTATCAACAATTAGTAGTAAATAATGGTGTTTAAATTATTGTTGAAAGTAGTAAAGAAATGGAATGATTAAATTATTGTTGGAAGTAATAAATAATAGTGTTTTTGTCCGTACTTTCAAGAAGATGAGGGAAATGTGTGTATGTATTTGGATAATTTTAAGAAGGTAAATTAAAATCTATACAATTTGAAAATTGAGTGGAAGAAATCGGTTATAACAATACAAATTAAATAAAAGTATATTAGTAGACAAACAAAAAAAATACTTTCTCAATAAAGAAACAGACTATATAAATGAGACAATAAAATAAGGAAAGTCAGCCATATAAATGGAATGGAGGGAATACAACATTTTGTGAATCATCAAATACTTCTATCTCATCCAAATATTGATGAATCATTACATGTTTTTGTTCCTATGTAACCAAGTTTTATGGCGTATTATCTCCTCAATAATATTTGCACTCAACGAACTTCTAAAAGAATTAAGAATTCGACACTAGTAAGAAAGGCAAACTTAGAAATAATTGTAAATATTTTAATTACTAACACATCTTTAGTAATTTGAGGGTGTTAGAACATGAATAAATGTAATAATTTTCACCAAAGTAACATGTCGAAAAGCTCATTGGTCAAATCTTCAAAACGACCATTTAAGTAATACACCAAATCATTCTAGCAATTGGCAGTCCTCAATAATATTTGCACTCCACGAACTTCTAAAAGAATTAAGAATTCGACACTAGTAAGAAATGCAAACTTAGAAATAATTGTAAATATTTTAATTGCTAACACATCTTTAGCAATTTGAGGAACAATCTTGTACTTATTTACATTTA
>CAIGRT010078970.1:0-11824 GCA_903798405.1 Fraxinus platypoda | reverse complement strand
TTGAAAATGAGAATTGGTACCAAACCTTAGAAGGTGGTCGATAAGAAAAAGTTGGAAATATAAGTACGAAAATGAATATAGATTAATATTCACGGTAATTATAATAAGATATAAATAACAAAAGTGTAGAGCTAATATAATCACCCTTAATTCAATTGAAAGGCTAACAAGTCCCTGTAGTAGTTATTCCTATATCCTTGATTGAAAATTCTTAAAAGTAATTTATTGTTAACGTTAATATTTTAAAAAAAAAAAAAAGATAATGGGAAAAATCTCAAACGTCTCGTCATCGTACCAGAGAAACAAGTCCACATCATCAACCACTTTTCTGACTCTCTAACACGCCAAAACTCGAAGAATTCACGCGTTCAAAATTTGACACCTATTTTTGGGTTATTCTTGGAAATTCCACCGATGGGTCAAAACCCCAGAAAACAATCTAACATTCAACACACTTTTAAAACGAAACCCCCAAATTCGCAATAGTTATCTTTAATAATCTCTTTCTTGAAGAAAAGAAAAACATGATGGAGTCCTCCTAACAGAAAACGAAAAAGTGGGAAATATACCAGAATAGTTACGAGTTTATTTATTTTATCTTGTGGGTTTTTGGTTTTCGGTGTTGTATTGGATGATGGCTTGGAAATACAAAGCTGGGTTAGGGCTGATTGGAGCTTTTGTGCTGATATGGGTTACTTCTGCAGAGGTTACTCAGGTTAGCCTTTAAAATTTTTTATTTTTATTTCAATTTTCTTCCTCTAAATTATGTGTTCATGCATTCATTTCTATATTATGCATGTATTTAACTTTTTGTTTTGTTTTTTTTTTCATTGAATTTAGTCAATTGTGCAGATTCTATATGATTCCCGGTTATATTTTCTTTAATAAGTAGTCTGAACAGAAGAGCTACATGCTCTGTGAATTCAAGCAGAAGCTTTTAGGATTTTGGGTTTACAAATTTCTGGAAATGGAATAGTTAGGAATAGTTTGGATTATTTTCGAAGTGTCTGAATCAAGAAGTGTAATTATTATGCAGATCAATGAGGCATGTCTCTTCCTTGCAAAGTTTAGCAAAGTGAAGAAGGTGTACAAGGGATATTGCAGTATTTGCTGTCAAGACTATGGAAGTTATGGTTTTGATTGGATTTTTTGTTAACAATTCAGTCTTTTTTAATGGACGGGAGTCTCAAAAGAAAACACATACTTTAGATTAGCTGGAGGCAACATCTCCAAACTGAATATACAGGGGATATCTATAATTATTCATATATCTTTTTCTTTTCTAGAAACTTGTTGGAGATGTAATTTTCTTGTTGAATAAATGACATCCAAAATAGACTGTCTAAAGTTGTTGAATCCCCGGGACTGAACTATGTTATCTAGAGAAGGAGGCAAACTAAAACTTAAGAATTTTGAGGGTTTAAGAGCATCAGATATGAAGTTCGTCATTCCCTATATGTTTTAAGTAAGAAAAGATGAATTAACTAATTATGCTTGATAGACAAAATGGGACAGCATCCAGTAGTAGACCATATTGTTAAAGTTACAGGTCTAATTTTAAGTTAATGTTCTATAATTCCTTTTGTAATATATTTTTCGATGCGAGACTTAAATACTTCTGGATTCCAGAGTTAAATTTGACTCTATTGAAGTTTTGCAGAAAATTTTCACAGACTACAGACAGCCGTTTGCTCTTACATATCTGTGGATATCTCTAATGGTTGTCTACCTTCCAATAGCATTCTGCAAAGATTGGATTTCCAATTTACTGAACAGGAATCGGATTACTGAACTTCATGGCGAGGATTATCTCTCTAGTTCGTTGGTTGAGCTAGACTTTCCTTTCAGAGTCGATGAAACACAGTATGATTCAGATGGAGCTTTGAAAAACTATCTTGGGATGGATATAGATTTGGGGGACACAGAAGCAGGACAACCATTGTTATTTAAGGATTCAGAAGATGAGGAATTTCACATGCTTGACAATCCGAACGGAGTCTGCTCATTGGAAGTCATTAAATGTAGCTTATATCTTGCTCCCATATGGTTTGTTACAGAGGTAATCATATGCAAATAATTTGCTTTTTCTAATTAATACTAATTCAATAACACCAAATACAACTATTGTAGGAAATTTTTATTTTAGTAAATAATTATTTTAGAAATGTAGCTCAATGAAGTGATTGAATCGCTGAGTGAGTGCACTATCTGACTTTAAGGATTGCATTAAACTAACTATCTCATTACAATGTACCTCCAAACATCGAAAGAAAAAATGTCATTGGTTCTTTATTGCTTCGGTTTCCAATAAGATTGACGTTTATAGTTTTTCTTCCTGTTATTTGTTCCTGGAGTTTAACTGGTTTTCTTACTCTGATGTATTGCATGCAGTACTTGTCGAACTCTGCCCTGGCGAATACCAGTGTTGCAAGCACAACTGTCTTGACCTCAACATCAGGGCTCTTCACACTTTTCTTTGGAGCACTAATTGGGAAGGACTCCGTAAATGTTGCCAAGGTTACTGCTGTTTTTATCAGCATGGCTGGTGTTGCAATGACTACCATGGGGAAAACGTGGGCACCTGATGAAATGTTTAGTGTCTCCGAGTAAGTCGAGTCAGTACCTTTTATCTGCAGTAAACTTTTATTTGTTGTTATGCGTGTTTATATGCATTATTTACACTCATCTTTATGTAAAAACTGCACCTGCTTTTATGGAAACAGTCCGGTCTTGAAGTTATGTTTGACATTCAGACCATTTATATTCTTTTCCGATTTCAGAATTAATATTCAAGTGCAACACAAAATGATTGCATGCCACTAAACATATTCAGATAGGCAGTGCAAGAAACACGATGACTAAACCAGTTCCATCTATCACCAGAGCTAATCATAAGTGTCTTATTGGGGTCACGATCGTGTTGTTTTAGTTAATGTTTCTATTAGTAATCTTAATAAAGATTAACTCCCCTTCTCATTTCACGTAGGACTAGAAGGCATTCTATCGTCGGAGACATTTTTGGTCTTCTCTCCGCAGTGTTCTATGGCTTGTTTACAGGTAAATCTAAATTGTGGTTGACAAAGACTTATTAATTTTAATCAAACAGTTTGATCCAGTTAAATCAGTAATACTGTTTTCTCGTCTCAATTGTCTTATAATTTTACGGTACTTTTCAGTGCTGCTCAAAAGGTTTGCTGGATCGGGAGAAAGGGTTGATGTTCAGAAGTTCTTTGGATATATCGGACTTTTTACTCTCTTGGGTCTCTGGTGGCTTGGTAAGAGACCAATATTTGCTGTGTAGTTCCTTTCCAATTTGTATAGTTCAGGGACAGACGCTTTCCCACTTCGTAACTTGTTAAAACTCAGATTATTATTTTTTTATTTGTGTTGTTTCTTCTTATTATTGTCTGTTTCGTCAAATGAATGGATTAATCTTTGCTGTGACAATATTGAGTCCATGTTATAATAAAATTTTCTGGTGTGGCAGCTTGGCCACTTAATGCCCTGGGAATAGAGCCAAAGTTCAGATTTCCAAGTTCAGCATCCACCAGCAAAGTTGTGGTGCTCAATGGCTTCGTTGGAAGTGTTCTATCAGATTATCTATGGTATCGACTCACTTCCTTATGTTATATTTCTATGTTTACCAATTTGGACAAAAAAATCTCTATTATTTCTGATAAAAGGATCGTCTTATCCACCCATATTCGAAACACATTCCCTACTCAACAGCACACTGACTTCTCTAAGTCGATCCTAATCTATCCTTTCATAAAGTATTTGAAGATACTGATATAACTCATCCTCAGAACTCGAGTATTTCAAAGGTTTCCTTTGTCTTTTTATTAATAAAACAAGGGAGTTGTACACATAGTTGCATAGTTATGTTCGACCAGCAGTAGTAACATGTCTGAACTGGACTATGAAACAGGGCGCTCTCTGTTGTTTGGACGACCCCATTAGTTGCAACGTTGGGCATGTCCTTAACAATACCATTAGCGATGTTAGCAGATATGTTCGTCCATGGAAGGCATTATTCTGCCATATACATCTTTGGATGCATACAGGTATACCTCTTTTCTTCTTGGTGCTTATCATTCTCAGAATTTTTCAGAGTTCGACTGATTAGTGTGTTTTATTCAGGTGTTTGCAGGGTTTATTATCGCAAATCTCTCGGATTTGTTTTCTTGTAAAAGGAGATGAAACTTAATCCGATAAATTTAACTTCGTAGATATAATGCGATGGGCACATAGAAAAAAAAAAAAATAATGTGACGGGATATCTTTCTTATGCAAACTGCCATGAAATGTATTACTGATGCACTAAGGTGAATTTTGATATAAATATTTCACATCTGAAGGAGATATGTTTGTATCAATAAATAAGCACAGTCTGGATGAATAGCGTAATTTTTTATTTGGACAATTCTTGTGGTACATCACAAGTTACACAAGGGTGTCCATAATGGACACCCAGCGCCCTAATAGTAATTAAAGGTGTAGTAGTGTTTAGACATCGGGAATTAACTTTTTACAATTGAAAATATAGAAACCCTTTGCAAATGCTTTATAAAAGCATTAGGGAGTTTTTTTGGTCAATTTAGACGTAAATATAGAGCTACCTAGGCATTTGTTTAAAATTAGGGATGAGAACGGAGTGATAGAAACATGGGTAGTCATTCTTGTCCTTCATCTTGTAGGGTATGCTTGTCTCTTTATTTCGACAGCATACTCAATTAAGGCGGCAGGAGCGGGCCGGGTAGTTAGCATACTCGATTAAGGCGGCGGGACCGAGGTGGGTTCGGGGCAGGGGTAAGGACCTTTAAAACTTGCATGCGATCATCAAATGTATTTTTCTAAATATTATATGAAATGAAATAAAAACTGGAAAATCAAGAGATTCGGGATTGATTGTTCGTGGGTAAAATCAGGCCTTGTCCTTATTTCTCTTATAATCAGGGCGGCCACGAAATTTTAGGTGCCCGTGCTGCATTTTAAAGTAGTGCCCCCCCCCCCCCTTCACGAACTTAAAAAATATACTAAGAAAAAAATATGTTTCAATAATATTATTTCATTGCAAAAATATGATATTTAAATATTTGTTTATTTTTTTTACATATTATGAGATTCATTGCAAAAATATGACATTTAAAAATCTATTTATTTTTTACATGTCTTGAATAAGAAAAGTACAAGTAAAGCTCAAAACATCGTCCCAAACTTCATCAAAATTTATATCTCATCACCAAAGAACCATCCAAGCCACTAAATACTTCATGCAATTCCAGAAATCAGAAACATTAAATACCATGGGTAAGCCTTGTAATACAACAAATCAAGTAAAAATGTTTCTTTGCATTTCTAAAAGTAAATTTCACTAATTAAATTTTCGTAATCAATATGTTCTAGTAAATATGTTCTAGTAAATTTTGTTCAACAGATATCAAAGCTAGTTCATTCAATCGTTCTTGTAACATGTTGATCACAAATAAGATTTTAAAGTAAGATAGTTTAACATTTGAATTTTTTTTTTCAATAATATGTAATATAATTTTTTTACTTTACTCTTTTTTCATAGATATTCTGCCCTTTAATTTAACATAATAACAAAATTTTAAAATTAGTAAAAAATTTTAAATATATAACTATACATATATACACACTTATAATAAAAAAATTTTTGGTGTCCCTACAATGTTAAGGCTATGTGCGGTTGTTCAACTCGCTCACCCTCAGGGCCGCCATTGCTTATAATTAAGACAGAACTTTTGTGAGGATTTTGGTCTTATAAGCTAGTTTGAAGATTTATAAGTTATACCCAAACATGCTTAAGTCACTGTTTGGGCTATATTAAAATTTTCATTCTCATTCTTCTACTCATTTTCCACCACACATTTTCAATAACATAATATTTTCCATCACATCAATAACTTTTCATTTTTTTTCAACCACACATTCTCTATCAATCTACTATTTCAAAATATATTCTTACAAAATAATGTAGCTCAAACACACTCTAAAATCTATTTTAGTGATTAATAAGGTAGATAATCGACGTTTGTCTCAAAAAAATAGTTGTCCTTTTTTCATTTTTGGGTCATTCAAACTAAATACATAGGCAAGCTTACGATTAGAATAATTTTTGCCAAACTTTAATTAATTTTTCTATATGTACATCAAGTTTGACAATTTTATTGACATTATTTGACAACATATTGTCGTTGATTTTAAAAACACTCGTTCAAATCAATGGTAAATTTTTTTACACATAGGAGTGTGTCAAATTCGATATACAAAAATAATATATAAGTAGATTAATTCAATTTCAACAACAAAGAAACACAATAAACCCAAATCCAAAAAAAGCAGTTGTATCCACAACCAAACAGCCCCTAACATCAACGTTGTATGCTCTATGAATCCCAAGTACAGTGGAATTAGATCTTCTCTACACAGCCGTCTAAAACCACACACGTACAGAACCCTCCGATTACTCACTGCAGGATCGTAAATTCACCTAATCATATATTCCGACACACTCACGAACACGCTGAGTGTGTGAAACTCTGCACAATTACAGTTATGGACAAGGGAAAAGCTGTAATGGGCTCGGGCCGCAGGTGGGCTGTGGAATTTACGGACAATTCGACCTCCAATTCCTCCCGCGACATTCCGGACCCCCCGGGCTTCACCCGTGCTTTCCAAGACCCGGTAATTATGTGTGTTTTTCTGGGTTTTGCTTTTTTAATACACAGAATTTTGGATTGAGGTTTTGTTGCGACTTGTTTGTGTTTTATACGTAGGATGATTCGTCTGTGAGTAAACAGAAGAAAGATGCTGAAGCCAATTGGAAAGCCCAGGTAATTTTTCCCTTTGTAATTTAGTTTGATTTATTTCTTTTTCAATTTTATTAGAAGGATTTTGCTAGGGAGTATACGTGATATTTTATATATTATGAATTAATTCTGATGAAATTTTGAATCTTGATCTATTAAGGGGCTGAGGTGTTGTGCTGATTTAGCTTTACATTTATCTACTACTTGTGATAATTGAGGATATTCATAGGGGTTGTGGTGGAAATAAATTAAAGTTCTTAACTTTTAAATTATTAATGGTTCATAATGTATATATCCATTTTTTCTTCACATTTTCTTGATTGGGCGGATTTTAATGTGAATATTTGGCTGGTACTCATAATCTTTCTTCGTCTGCTGGTGTCACAATCTTTTATGTGCTTTTAGTCAGTTAATTTGTACCTGGTAAAAAAATTAAAATATTTTTTACTAAATTAGTTCTGCTTTTATACTTTCTGTCGAATTATTAGCCTACTTATAAATTTACTTACTTTTCAACTTTCTCTTTACAATGTCACTCAAAATGATGATCTCATGACAAGATGACCTGCATTCTACTTGTGCTGATGAGTTCAATAAGAAGGAACAACTGTTAATGAATAATTTATATTCTGAAGAATTCACTAGAAAGCTATTTCCCCCTACTTTTTGCAAACTTTCGGATGCATTGAGGTATCATTTGTCCAAGCTCAACTGTTGTGAGAAGAGTTCAAATAATAGTAAGGAGCAGTTTCGGTTGTTTCATTAGTGAATTTGAAGAAGATAATTTTTATTGTCTTGATAGTTTTTTTGTGTTTTTCTGATGATGAGAAGCTACTTCTATTAGCTATTGTACAATTTTCTTTTAATTTTTCTTCAGGGGGTGAAGGTTTTGCCAGTGTCACACTAAATTTTATTAAGAACTAGAGAATTTTTTATGACTCGCTACATTTTTATGTTCGTAGCTTGTCTTTGGACATTTTGATCTCAACCTGGTTTAATAATATGTTTATTTTACTTGAATAGAAAGCATGGGAAGTTGCACAAGCACCTTCTAAGAACTTGCTTATGATGGGCTTCATGATGTGGATGTCAGGAAGCACGGTTCATCTCTTTAGCATTGGTATCACATTTTCAGCTCTTTGGCAACCCATAAATGCTCTTCGAGGGGTTGGGAAAGGTGAAAATTATTTTTATGCTATATTACTTATTTTCGGCCACCTTTTTAATCAGCGTTTGTCTATTTTCACTTCACTTTAATAATTCTTGATCAATTAAGGACCCATGTCCAGAGAAGTTTCATTAGTTCTCAATTGACATTTGACATTTACCTGTCGTAGAAAACACAATTTAAAAATATCAATATAAGTATGTCATATTTTGCATAAAATGTATAGCTTGAGTTCTTATCAGTTGTATTTTTTAAGTTTCTAGCTCTATGGGGGTGTGGCATTTCAAGTGCATATTTCTTGTGGGGTTTCTTTACTTATTTTATAAAAAAAATTGTGTTTTCATTTTGTATATAGGCATAAGAACCTTTAGATCTTAAAGCTTTATGGTATGAATTTGCATAAATAGTTAAGTACTTGTTGTTGGCTCTGCAGTTTGCTCAGATACTATGTAAACCTGACAGATACTTGGGTTGACTGCCATTTCTTTTAATAAATTTTATTTTTTTAGTAAACTATGAGCTAATCCATGACTTTTAGTTTTACGTTTTTATGAAGTTTCTTTATAATATCGGCATTTCTGTTGGCTTCTAATATTTATGTTTCTTCTGTGATTAAACCATGCTAACTATCATTGCTTTGATTGACAGTTTTTGATCCTTACAAGGACAATAGAGTGGATCTCCTAGCGCCTAAATTAGTATTTATTGCTCTTAATTTGGTTGGTTTAGGACTGGGCATCTGGAAGGTTGCTTCCTTTTTAAAATTGGACAAGTCATTGTAAATTTTTTCATAGAATTACTTCAATGCCAACCAAATTTTCTCTGTTGTTGGCAGCTTAATACTTTGGGTCTTCTTCCAACTCACGTATCGGATTGGGTTTCATCCTTGCCTCCTGCTCAGGTTCGATTGTTTATTTCATTTATTTCTGTAGAATGTCTTTATTTTTTTACTTCTGGGGAAAATGTAGAACATAGGATTAGTAAGCCAAGTTTATACCTGTTCATATGAAATTTGTGGCTGTAATTATAAGATCAAGTGTTAATACACCATAACCCTACAAGGGCAGAGAGTTCAAGAGATTGTGGAAAATATGACAATGATGAATCGAGTAATAATATGATCACTAAGTTTATAATGCTCAATGTCAAGGAAAAAAAAAGTATAATCTTTACAATTCTTGGTTCTAATCTGACCATGAAGGTACCAAGTATCCTGTTTTTTGAGGAATCTATCTTCAATCTTGATTTAATTTTGGTTCTTAGAATTATATGCAACTTGAAGGCTTGTATGCAAGTGGACTGATGACGTCCCCACCCCAATGCATAGTGTCTTTTACACTTGGGTCCCTACTTTTTTTGTCGACACTTGAAGGCGTAATTTCAGTTTTTGTAGTGATATATATGGTCATGTTGGATGGTCTTGATCTAAGAGTCTGTTTGCCCAGGATTAATGAAGTACGCCGGATTCGGAGCCGAGGTGAAGAACGGCAGGTTCGCACGGCTGATGTGTCAAAGTGTGGGAGAAAGTTAGATCATGTTTGTCCAGGATTAAAATCCAATTTTAATTGAAAATATGGTCGTTATTGGATCCCACGCGTCTAATAAAAGTCAACAATAACGGCTAGTTTTTCAATTTTAATCTCTACCGAACACGCCCTAAATAGATGCATGTCTGTTACTGAAACCTGCATTGACTTATATGGGTTTCTTGTTTTCAGGAGGTTGAGTATTCTGGTGGAGGCATTCCTCTTTACTGAATTCCTTCCACAGAATCGTGTTTTGAGTAACCAAATAAATGAAATGCAACTTTGAATTCGGATAAATGTTGCTTAACTTATTCCTTCTTGTTATTTTTTTATCTCAAAAATTTGTGCTTGCTTCCCTTCTTCTGGCCAAATAATAGATGCTATTCAGTGGCCAAAACGTTCATGATCAATTTATAACTTTAGATGTAGCTTGATTATGATATGATGGTCGAATTTTAAATGGGCAGTATGAAATTATATGTTTATGATGATTGCAAGAATATTATGAGTTTATATATAGCCTAATTCATAGAGTTTCATATATTGTGTTTTACTAGATTTGGTTTGATGTTGTTGTAAATTTTAAAGAATCAATTTTACTTGTGCTAAAGAATGAGCTACAAGAAAAAAAATCAAGTGATTGTTTGATTCTCAAAATCAATATTCAAGTGATTGGTAAATAAATGTGCTGTGTCAATATACAATTTATTGAAATGGACATTGATTCTAACTATGTCATTATTATCAGTGTTTTGAAAATTGTATTGAAACGTCGCTGATTTGATCGGAAAAATTGGGAACTGATCGGAATACCTTTTCGGTTTGTGATTAAAACCTTATAAATGAGAAGACCCCATCCAACCGACTCGTCGAACAGAAACGTGGGCGACCTCGTACCTAGTTTAAAGGCTTTCTCGGTTGGTTTTGTGAAAAAAGAAAAAAAAGCATTTTATAATGGCCAAGAATCAGCTTCTCTTGCAACCCTAACCCACTCTTCTCACTATACACAGCCACCATATTCTACTAGCAGTAGATCTTGATTTGGGGGTTTCGTTCCATTGTTTCTTGGGCAAACTTTGAAGAAGAATAAAAATAATTTGGGTACAAAAAAATAGATACAGGGAAGCCCAATGTTCATACGAAACCAACAAACATATGAGCATCGTTGACGAGTGATAATATGATGAGTTTAGTATCGTCCCAAGAGAAATAAAATTTAAATTGAAAATTATTAATTTGTAATCAAATTCGAATGTTGTAAAACAAAAGAGAGCATTTTCTAAACTATTCTACTGATTATGTAAAAGCTTGTTTTTATGAATTATGAAATGAATGTATTGGATTTATGAATCCATTCATTTTTATCTTATTTCTAAATCTCAACCTATGTAGTTAATAATATTTTTGTGTTTTTGTCGATCGATAATCCAATTATATCTAATTATCATTCCCAGGGTAATTTAAATATATTCTAAGCACGATCCGATCATATTCTTAGTCTGAATTTATTTGTAAAGTAACGCATTCATGCACTGATGCACACAATTATTAATAAAATTGTATACGTTATACATGTTATTACTAATGTCTATTGTCTGTGTGTTGAAATTGAAAAATTCTAATTTGTTATGAACCTTCCAGCATTATAATAAGTAACTAATTAGTGGCCAATCAATTAAATAAGCAACAAAACATGCAATCACAATCAGGAAAACCTAGCTTTTTTTTTTTTTTTTTAAATTCTAAATTATTGATTATGTAAAAGTTTGTTTTTTAGTTCCCAAACTTTGAAAATTGTCTTTTTTTGGTCGAATTTCTTCCAATTCATTGATTTTTATATAACAAACAATAAATACACAAGTTCAAGCTATAATTCATGAAATATCCCTATTTAACAACTTAGATAAATTTATAAATTACACTTATCACCTACCTTGGTGAAGTGCAATCGAGGCATGATTGGAACGGAGTTCTTGATTTTAATATGTTTCTGTACTTACAAAGACAAAGAGATGGAAAGGTGGGAAACTAAGGGTTTTTATTTTATTTTTTTTGTTGGAAAGGGGATTTTGAAGAAAAGGTGCATGAATACGGAATATCTCCATTAGAGACGATCATCATATGATGTGACATTAAGATTAATAAAGTAGTTCTTATATATTCGTAGCATATTACCTTCAACATAGATTGGTGATCATTTCTAATTAAGATAAATAACATTATTTGAGAATATGATGTGAAATCATAAAATAATGTATTGTTATTAGGAATAACTTGTTGGATTTAATTTCTTATGT
>CAIGRT010078964.1:0-10832 GCA_903798405.1 Fraxinus platypoda | reverse complement strand
ATTATGGAAAATAGTCTAGTTTTCGCATTTCGAAAATATGAAAAATTGTATAATTGACTAATTATAAAAATTATTAAGTAAATATAATATTTTATAATTTTAGATGATTGATATGTATTATTTAAATTATTTTTAAAATAATTAAAAAATTAAAATAATATCAAAAGTAAGAAAACATTTTTTTTACGCATGACGTCGCTTATGCTCGCTTAAACTTATAAAGTTTGAAATTTCGCATCCACATCTATCTACGATTTACGCTTTTTATAATACTGGTATAAATTGTGTAAAAAGTTAAAACCCCATTATTTTGACCTAGAATAGGTCCATGCTTATCTTCCCTTGGAAGTCGTGCCAAAAAATACAAAAATAACTTTGAAAATATTTATGAAAACCCTTGGGGCCTATTCTCTTTACCGTTTTCTATTTTCGATTTTTCAAAACAGTGAAAACGTGTTCTCTTTTCTATTTTCGAAAACGCGTTNATTCGTACTGAAGACACAAAACGTCATTTTTTACGTTTTGGGTGTTTTCAGTACAAAACACGAAAAAAATGGAAAACACGAAAAACGCACAAAACCGTCTCTTCCTTCTCTCTTCTTCCAATCTCGTCTCTTTCTTTTCTCTTCTCGACACCGGCGACCCATTCAAACACTCCAACCAACGACGAAGGAGATGCGCCAGTGCCGGCACGGGCGCGAGCATGGGGAGGCAACACTACTGTGAGCGCAGCGTCCGACCCATTCGTCGCGATGCTGCTGTGGTTTTGGCCCGTCTCTGCCTTCTCTCTCTTCGACGCTAGCGACCCATTGAAGAGGGGACGTTCGCAGGTTTGGGCTAGTATCTGCCTTTTAGTTTTTTCGATCTGCACTTTTGGGGGTTTTTTTGATCTGGCGGCGATGGAGGTTTTTGTTGGAGGTGCTGGTAAGGTGCTGATGGTGGTGGTGGCGGTCGACGATGGTGATGTGGTGTGGTGTGGTGGTGTAACTTGTGTTGCTGGTGCGATGTGGTGATGGTGGTGTTGTTGGTTCGGTACGTGCGGTGGTGTTGCTGGTGCAGTGTGGCGATGGTGGTGCTACAAACATGGTGGTGGTGATGGCGGCGCGGTGGCGATGGTGACTGGTGGTGGCGATGGCAGGCAGTGGTGGTTGTGTTGATTTCGGTTGGCAGTGGATTGGTTGTGTTGATTAGAAATGGCAGTGGTGGTTGTGTTGGCGGTGGTGACTGGTTGTGTTGATTTTGATGGTGGCGATGGCAGTGGTGGTGATTGTGTTGATTTTGGTTGGCAGTGGTGGTGTTGTAGTGGTTTTTTGTAGAAAATATTATCAAAAAATATTCTCAAAATTTCCAAGTAAACGCGTTTTTCATTTTTATGTTTTGAGAAACATTTTTTCAGAATGACAAAAAGAACGTATTTTCAACCATTTCAAAATATACATTCAAAACACAAAACTCAAAATGAATTAAAAACTCAAAATATACGCGTTGTGGTTGCGGTTTGCATAACGTGGGCTAGACCCCTACAACTGTCAAAATTCTCCAATTTGGTCCCCACTTCAAGTTTTTCATCCAATTTTGATCTCTCTTTTATATCCAAATCTCCAAAATTGATCTCGCAACTTTCAAAAGCTTTTATGGTTGTCCCCAAACCTCTCTAATCATTTGAATTCGGTCTTCCATAAGTTTTGTAAATCAGTCCTCTAACTTTTAAAAAGTTGAATTTCACTTTCAAAACTTGTGACTTTCCTCTTATTATTCTTTTAATGCTTTTTATTAGTCCTACTCAATTGGTTAATATTCAATTACTCTAAATTAACTTCGATTAAGCTCAAAATCCTTATTTTTGCTCAAAATGCCCAAGTCTCGATTTTCTTACGTTAACAATATTTACACTAAATTAAGTAGAAATCTGCTAAAATTTGCTAATATCATTCAAGTTTATAAACACAAATAAGGGTGTAAAATATATTTATCATTAGTAAGCTTCAATACATGCTCAGATTGTTGATGACACGTGTATTCCTTCACTGTAGGATGGCTCTATTTTTGTCATAGTACAATATTACTTGAGCTACAATACTAGGAACCACTTATTATTATTTGAAAATAAATTCCTTGATTGAATTTGCTTCCTAAGCACATATGTATCCAGCTTCAGTTAGAAAGTTAGCTATAATTCCCGTTTAGAACTCTTTCCAACTAAATATATCAACATTTAGAGTAAACAGGAGTTGGACTGAAAATGTGCTATCATTCGTATTCGGAACTTGAGCTGGCATCGATATAACGTACTTAAATTTATTTTCTCCACTTACCAAGAATGTATTCTTAGTCCTTCTTAAGTATTTAAGAATATATATTAGTTATATTACATACTGCCCACGTTCATGGAATATCATATAGCGAAGCATAAAGTTTCTTATTCGCACACACTCTCAATTTTTGTTCTAAACACGTCTTTGGAGAAATTAATCCCATGATGTTTGGGAGTGAATTTTACCTTGGATTCTTCCGTGCTAATCCTCATTAGTGTCTCATCTATGTACTTGGATTGGTACAATCGAAGCAACTTTAAATAATTTTCTTTTACTAATTGTGGTATGGTCATATGGATATGGTTTACGACCAATAATATGTAACCTACATGGAGGCTGCTACAATGCCAGAAAAAAAGTGACATGCATGAACCCTGACACATCACTCACACCAGGGGGAGGGCCCACAATTTTTTGGAATTTTTTTATTGCAGCGGGTCCCACAGCAATGTAAGAATCTGTCAAACCGCGTGTCAGATTTTTTCTGGCAGATGAGCTTTATCCAACCTACATATGTACCTGAAATACAAATATACTACCAATAACCTTTTATATAAACATTGTTCAACATCACTTTTCTTTATAAAATCAAAAATTTTGATTATATCATCAAAATGTATGCTCTAACTCCTATAGTCTTGCTTCAATCCATAAATGGACTTCTATAAATCATACCATATACATTACGTGTTGCTACAGCAAGCAGAATCTGAACATAATTACCATTAAAAACAACTCTTTGTCTTTGGTTGTAGCCATTTTGCTACTGATTTTGCCTTTGCAAGTATGAACGTGACCATCCATATCGATGTAAACTTATTTTAAATATCCATCCATTGGGTGTGTCAACCGAAGTCCAAACTTTGTTGTCAAATATCGAGTTTATTTCAGATTCCATAACTTTCTACCGTCTCTTTCAGTCAACGTTAGACTTATCGTTTGGACAAGTATTATGATCATGATCCGCGACTGATAATATAGTATTAGTAATTATGAAGTTATAGCTTCGAAGGGAACAAATAAACCTAATTGCTTTACATGGAGCTAGTGCATCCTCAGGAGTTACCATGTCTTGAATAGCTGTGACATTGTGTTTCCTCCATATGTTTTTTCAGTAGTCTCCATATTATGCTCTGATACCAAATCAGGAAAATAAAAAGTGCTTTGACTAAACTACAGACGAGGATAAATTCTCAGAGATACATGTTCTGAGATATTGTATATTGATATGTATAAAGAGTCAAGAAAATACAAAAATATTTGAATACAAAAATCTAATCTATCTGTGAACTATAGGATATGTGTGTATATCCATTTTAACAACTCCAACCTTATCACTACAAGTTCCACGATAATGTTAAATACAAGTGGAGACTTCTGGAAATTAAGAGTGTTTGATGCACATTAAAATGGAAAGAATGCATTTTTTGTTTTTTTTTTTTTTTTTTGTGATGTGACGGTGAATATGTGGTTGAAAAAGAAGGAAAAATTATTGATGTGATAGAAAATATTATTTTATCGAAGAATGTGTAATTGATAAATTAGTTCAATAGTCATCATTATTGTTGCCACCCCGATATGATTCATTACAATCACTTTCATATGTTTCCACAATTTCTCGTATTAAAGGATTTGTAGCAAGATTATAAATAGCAAAACTCCAAATGAAAATTGATATACTTGAAAACAACTTGACATGGCAAAATGAGTGGAGCGCATGATGGATAAGACTTAAGAGCAAGGACGGATGTAGCGTAGCCCAATCTAGTCCCCGTCCTACTTCATCTATTTGGCGTAAAAAAAAATAAAAAAAATTCATGTTTAATTTTATTAGTTCGGATTGTAGTCCAGTTTTGAATCCGTTCCTGACTAAGAGGTAAACCTCATTACCACAATATTAATTAAAAGTGACTCTATTGACATATAGACAGGTGCTATGCACCAACGCGGCAAAAGGTATAAAGTAATGCTATGTTGAACTAGTTTGTCAAGCACTATTGCATTACCATAGGCTAAAAACTTAAAACTATAAGTAAAGAGAGATTTATTTACTAGCATAAAAGTTTTTAACTCTTACATGTAAATTGTAGTTCAGTAAAACACAAATTAAACTCTAAAAATCAATAAACAACAATAAAGTAGGAGCCAGCTACTCCATTTGTTTAACAGCTTAGTTTTTATTAAAACAAAACAACTTAAGACCATGTTACTGCTTGATATCACTGTGTGGGTGAAGCTTGATTGGGAGACCGTGTACAGGAGCAGCCGGCCCATAATCAAAATTGATCTTTTCGTTTGGAATAAGCTTTTCCCACCTATATTTTCTTACCAAATGGTACGTGAAAACTAGTAGTAGTTGTCGTGCAAAATCACTACCAGGGCACATCCTTGGACCTCCTCCAAAGGGAATAAACGTAAATGGCTCAGGCCCGTTACCTTCAAATCTTGTAGGATCAAACTTTTCTGGACTTGGGAAATATTTGGGATCTTTATGAGTTGTACTCACGGACCAATATACCTGCAAAAAACTATGTATGAAACAATAGCACATATATATTGAAACACGTAGAATATGGTTTTCGAAGTTACTTTTATTTACTTTAAAAATAAATTTTAACTTAATCTCTAGAAAAGTAACTTTAAGCACAATCAAATTTGTTGTTACTTTCTGCCAAATAAGTTTTTGTGCCAAAAAAGTAACTTCTCAAACATGCTTAAAGAAAAGGTAACTTAGAAATAATTTTAAACTCAGCCAAACATGCTTACGTGCGTGTGTGTGTGTGGGGGCATGGGGGTGCTCTAACACACAAAGGAAAGACATGCCTTCCATCCCTTAGGAATGGTGAAGCCTGCATAAGTAATATCATGGATGACCTCTCTAAAAAATCCTTGAGCAGGTGGTGCTAGCCTCAGTACTTCATTCACGACGTTACGAGCATACTTCATTCTATTTATATCTTCCCATGTCAACATTTTTTCGGGTCCTTTTAACTCCGCAATCTCGTTCTCTTCTGTAGAGCAAGATATGTAAATTGAACAAATTGAATGTTACATGCCAAAAAATGCAAAAACAATAGAAGAACAAACATTTTCAAGAAATTTACTAAAAATTTCTCATGCTTCTATTTGGTAGGATTAAAACCTAAATTTTAATCTAAATCTAAATCAATAATTAATTTTAACCATACATTTTATGAAACTCACATTTTTCAACCATATTTCGTCAACTTTTATCAAAATCTACTAAAAATCTTATTTTAATTTATACCAAACAGGGGCTATATTTATGTATTTTATTTCTGTTGCAATGTAGTTGAAACCAGCGTGATTTGGCTGCTTTTTGATCGGTTTGAAACAATTTGAGGAAAATCAAAACCTAAACCAAATATTTTAAAACGGTTTGAGATTTTCTCAACAATTTTGCTACCAGTACAAATGCTGGATGCAGTGTTGACAAGCTGCCAATACTGCAATGGCAGAATGTCATGTGGCATTCTGTCATGCTACATGTACAAAATTTATGTATATGTAGCAAAGTTATTTTCTCAAACCTAAATCTAATGGTTTGGTTCGATTTTACATCGCGATAGATCGTATTTTTTTTCGTGTTCACTTTATTGTCACAGTTTATTGTTTATAAAATCTTATCATACTTTATTGGTGACAAAAACTTAAATACGAACAAAACTAATGAGAAGTCATAATAAAACCACCGGTTTCGTCGTCAATTTTAGAATGCTTGCATATAAACTTCCTATAGTTTTTTATTAGAAGACTAAATTTCAGAATTCTTCGGTGTTCACAGTTCCTTTGTGGGGTCTAGATTTACTTGATACAAACTCACAAAGGCTTTATATCATTGAGCCATTTTCCGGTGCATCCCGTAAGCAATCTCAAGAGAGGGCAAATATCACTTTTAGTACTACGTTTTCATAACATATTCAAGCCTTCTTCTTTGTTCCTGTTGAATGAATCTTCGATCACCAAGGATTCAGGCTCAGTATCGTCGAATCAAACACCACAATTATCAACCCAAACGATAAACGAAAACACCAAATACCGATTGCTTTCGGGTTGCTCACAAAAGGCAAAGTGTGGGGTTTTATTATAGCCTCAAGATCAGCCATAAAGGCAAAGAAAAGAGATAAAACAAGGCACTAAACTAGGAAGCACGAAGCCAAGAAGACAGGAACGAAGCTGCCGCTTTCTCTCAACGAAAAGAAGCTAGTAAACCAATTTCACACACAGTTTAGCAACGCAAAAAATGTGCTTTAGGGTAAAGCTAATAGGGCCCAATAGGTAGCACATAAATGGGCTGTCAACCAAAAAGCCATCCAAAGGTAATGAGTCGGGCCACGAGTAGCACTAATTCAATTAGGCTATTTCAAATGGTCGAAATAGGTTATATGATTGGTTTAAACGATTGTGGTATCGATATACTACCTCAGTCATCTGGTCGATGCCGACTAAATAAACAACGAAATTACATCATCGTCTGAGAGGTCATTTAACAACAATTTGCCTAACAGTTCCGATATCTTCAATTTGGTTTCATGTTTTAGTCTCCCTCATAGAATATTTACAACATGGAGTTCAAGTTTTACCACCATATAATTTTCATTCATAAGAACTGTAATTACATGCATATTCAAAATAAAATTTTTAACCAATATACGCTTGCTTATATTGTATACTCATGATGACATGCAAGAAAATTGTAATTAAAACAGAAGAAATAATACCTCTTAAAACTTGAGCGTATACATGAGGATTATCCGCTAGATAGTAGACAAGATTTGTGATCAAAGAAGTTGTTGTATCATGGCCAGCAATGAGAAAAATTAGCAGTATACATGCAATCTCATCCTCACTTGTAAACTTGTTATCATCATCAGTTGCAAAGAGTATGTGAGACAAAAAATGGTTAGTAGTTTCCGAATCCTTTTTTTTCTCTGATAAATAGAGTCTCTGTTGCCTGATGGTTTTTCGAAGCTCCCTGCGAATGAATTTGCAAGCCTTTATAGCATTACTGAAAGCAGTGCCGGGGATATTGATCGGCAAAGACAAGAATCCAGGAGTAACAAGAGCAAATTGATCGTCTAATTTTGCCAATTGGGTTGGATCTTCAATGCCCAAGAACAGCCTGCAAATCAATGAAAACGTAAATTTCTTGGCCAAAGGGAAAACCTTTAGAGTTTGGTTTGGAGCCCATTCGTGATCCAGGTGTTGTGTAACATTATAATCCATGACGTGAATATACTTCTTTAGAGCTTCTGGCTTTAGAAATTCAGATAAATTGTTCCTCAATTTGGTGTTGGATTCTGTGATGCAAAGCATCTTTTGCATAGATTGAGGGATCCAAGATTTTACGAGCTTGTTCTCGTTTGAAAAAATTAACTTGTTGCCTGAAGGGCCACACAAGACTGCAATTTTCTCTCCTATCAAAGAGGTTTTAAAGACTTCCGAGGAGTAATTTTTCATTCTATCAACTACGAATTTCTCTGGATGGCCCCTTTTGTTGGACAAGTAGAAATCAAGAGTTTCACCAATTACTGGCCATCCGAATTTGCCACGGGGAAGCTTTACGTTATTCTCTTTTGATTTGTAATTAGAAAGGAGGAAATACAACAATACAAAGAGGGCTACAATGGCAAGTGAATAGAATAAAACGAAATCCCTCTCTTCTTGCATGTTAAATGGCCAGGAAATAATATACTGTCAAGTTATGAGGATAGAGTGATACGAATTAATTTGAATTAAGGAGAAGAAAAGGATTGGAAGAAGGAAGAGGAGGAGGAGGAAGGAAGGAAGATGTTACTTTGGCAAATAATTCATGCCATCTATTCAATACGTTGAGGCTATTTATAGCCTTCAAGTGATAACAATAATGCTAGAATAGGAAAAAGAATAAAAAACAACTTAACTACTTGGACTTACCCACAAACAAACTAAAATAAATTACAACCTTGCTACATTACCGGACAGAATAGAATGACACGTGACATTCTGTCATTGGCCAATTTTTTATTTTTTATTTTTGAAAAAGACATTTTTTTCTAGCAATTATTTATTGTCACACCTTCATCTGTCATCCATGATGTCAAATTCAACAAAGTTGCATTATTCAACAAATTAACAAAAACCAATTTGACCAAGCTCAAATCTTCCATTTTCTCCACTTCCAGTACGTGTGACCCTTAAAATTACTTGCATGGCTTCTTGTGTAGTGGCACGTTCAACTTTGACTAGTATACTCCAAAATCATTGAACCAATGGTAAGTTGCAATATTGAGAGGACACTTAAATAAATTCAGTATATGGACCGATAACACTTAAAATCAACCACCGTGTAAAAAATTAAGCTTGTGCATATAATGGACAAGATTATTTATGTCTAACAAATATCAATGAGTTGTTGGGCAAGTCAATTGTATAATGTTGGACTCAAAATTAAATAAATTCAAATCCTATATCTAGCAAACAAGTTATCTACTAGTATGTAGGATTGAGCAACGGGTCACAATAGGTCATATCGATTTTGGACCTACACACAAACCGACTAAATTAGGTAATAGAAATCGAATCAAATCAAATCAAATCAGGTCGGCCCAACAGTTTTTTTTATTTTTTATTTTTTTTATATCGTTCATTTAGGCTGATTCAGTACTTAAATTATTATTAACTTCCTAATCAACTCTTAATTGCCTAACGTAAAATCAATAACAACTAAGTCACTCTTTGAATAAAATTTATAAATTCAATCAAAATTAAATATTAATTTCAACCGCACATTTATAACTATTACTCGTTATTATCTACACATTTGTGGGATTCATTACTATTTCTATTTATAAACCATTTATAAATTTGGCAAATGGAGACAAATATTTTTGCACTCGTGAAAATGAAATGGTGCCCGGCTCAACCACCCTTGGCTTGTATCAAAATGAGTCCGAGTCACTCATGGACCAAAGCAAGACAAACCGACCCCACAAAGGGCTTGATTCACTCGTCACCCCCAAATAAGATGGTTAATTCAATCCATATCGTGTCAGATTGCGAAGGGAAATAGAGTAAAAATCCAGAAAAAAATATTGAGAAGGAAAAATCGAATAAATATTTTGAAAATTGAGAAATTTCCTTAAAAGGAGGGCATGAATTAGGAGTCTCTCTTTCAGACCGGTGGCTACCAATTTCACCCGGGGAAAAAAAATGAGGAAGAAGAAGAAGGTCTTTCGCCAGCGAGATAATGGGGAGCTAGTTGTAAGAGAGAAGGGGTCGGCTTCGAATTTTCATGTTTTTACTTCCATATTAAATATGTGTACAAGAGAAAAACCTTTTTTTTTTTTAATTTCTTTTAATTTTATGATGGACCACAAATCCTTAGAAACTTTATAAATTTCTAATAGACACTTGTGGCGAGGAAATTTAAAATTTATTTTCATTTTCTGATGGACCACAAATTTGTAGAAACTTCGTAAATTTTCAATAGACACTTGTCACAAGGAAACTTAAACACATTTTTAACATTTCTTTTAACTTTCTATGGACCACAAATCTTTAGAAATTTTATAAATTGTCAATATACACTTGTGGCGAGAATATTTAAACAATTTTGTAGAATTTCTTTTAATTTCTGATGGACCACAATTCTTTAGAAACTACGTAAATTTCCAATAAACACTTGTGGTGAGGAAATTTAACACTTTTTTAAAAAATTTCTTTTAATTTTCTGATGTATCACAAATCTTTAGAACTTCATAAATTTCCAATAGACACTTGTGGCGAGTAAATTTAAACACTTTTTGATAGTGAATTCCCACCTGTGTATACCTAAAATGCTACAAATCCTTTGAATTTTAAGAAGTTTTAATAAAATAGATTTAAACCATTAGATTAATTAATATTGTGATTATTTGTCAAGGGTCCCCTAAAAGTAAAGGCTTTAATTTATGCTACTATTTTTATTAGCAAGGTCCCCAAATGGATGATTTTCATCCAATTTTCCATTAGTTAGGCCATTTGACTAGCAAATGGCAAAATATTCATTACATTATTCTTAATTAAAATATTACAAAATTATATATATAAAAGAAAACGAAAAAAGAAAATTTGTTTCTTCTTCTACTATCATTTTCATCATAATCTCAAGTCTATACCATGTTATCGACGATATTAATGTACTCTAAAGGATGTTGCTCGGGAAAAAAAAAAAAGAATGTTTGTTAAGAAAAAAACTATGAGAAGTGTAACACCCCCGAATTTTCTTACTATTTTCATAAGGGCCTAAACTTAATATAGGTTATTTAGCAAATGAAATAGTCCATGTCTAACATTGTCATCACACTAAAGTCCAAAAATTAAAGCGATAAGTTTAACCTACTTATTTGCATGAAGGATTTATTTCTTGTGTGTGTGTGTGTGTGTGTGTAATTTATCGTAAATTTGATTTGGATCGAATATTTAAGGATCATCAAAGTTGATAAAATATGTCAAATATTATACTCATTTTGTAGC
>CAIGRT010078959.1:0-10648 GCA_903798405.1 Fraxinus platypoda | reverse complement strand
ACACACACACACACATACTGTTGCTTTTCTCTATGCGTTGAGAATCGCAAGTCAGAATGGTCGCCGAAGACTCTGCTTCTTCACCGCTCATGCCTCCTCCTCCTATCGTTGAGCCCCCGGAGATTGACGTGGAGTCGGGGCCGGACGAGCAAATTCAGTGCCGTATCTGCTTTGAAACTATAGGTATTCTTGTTATCTAATTTCAAATTTTTTTTTTTTACTTATTCTGAGTTTACGAAGTTTTCTGTTTTATATTTTCCTCTTAATTACACTCGAGAATAAAAGTAAAGTGTCATGGGTTTTTTTTATCATTTGTAAACGACTCTGATGGCAAATAGAGTATACAAGTTTAATTTTCCCCATAATTTGCGTCATCCTTTAGCAAATGACTTCAGCAGCCATTTTTGACTTTCTCTACGTTTGACTCAATATTTGCAACCTTCAATAATGTCGCTGTAAAAGAAGTCACGTTTTATGGCAATTCTGTGAATAATTTCTGGGTATTGGGTATTTAGCGCGTCAATGATTATTGTTAATTTTTTAAACAATTTGCCTCAAATTCATTGATCCCTTTTACATGCAATTTTGTTTCGGTTCGAGAAAAAATTGTTTAATCAATAGGCTTTCTTTATCATTCAACAAGTTTTGAAGAGGAAAGAAGTGATTTTGTAGATTTTTATGCGTGGAAACTGTTAAATAAGTGGTATGGGGTTCAAATGTTGCCCATGTTACAACTTTGTAAAATTTATTTTCCTACATAGGGAAGGTTGGAATTTATTTAACCGGTTCAAAATTGTATTGCAAGAGATTTGGTTTGCATTCTGAACCAGCAAATTTACTATTCTTTTCTGGAATAACTAGAAGAGTATTTGCTTACTTTGAGAATGTAAGTTGATTTATATATTCTTCACCTTGCAATCCAATATCATCGTGTTTTTCTTGTTATTATCATATAAATTTTCATTGCCCTGGAAGATTATGGTTTAAAAGTTTCTTATCTTTTGTTCTTTATCAGGTAGGGATTTTATTGCCCCTTGCAAGTGCAAAGGCACATCCAAATATGTTCACAGGAAATGTTTGGATAATTGGCGTGCTGAGAAGGTACATGTACTTATTAGTTGCTGTGAAGTTATTTTTGTATTAATCTTCTCCTTCATTTGGAGTTTCCTGTCGACCTACTTGCTTCATTATTATATTGGAAAGTGCCAAAAGCCTGCATCTTTTGTTATTCTCATTTACTTTATTAATTTTTTCTGTAGAAGTGAATTTATCTTGCATCGATTATCGGTAGTTCTTTTGTGAAACTGAAATATTAACATATCGAGATGTTCAAGTGTAGGATTAACTACACAAAATCCTGATACCCGGGAAATCCATGTATAATATAAGCTCATAATAGTTTTTCCCATCCTGCAGGAAGGGTTTGCATTTGCTCATTGCACAACTTGTATGGCTCCTTACTATTTAAGAGTCCATACTGCTCATCTGAAATGGCGAATTTTGAAGTTCCAATTTTTTGTGACCAGAGATATTCTATTTATCTTGCTGGCTATGCAGTTGGTAGGTCAATGAGACTCTTGTTTTGATTATTTTTCTATTTTTTCATCTGTTTTTGTTACTTCTTTGTGATATATTATTTGAAGGGTTTCGTAATAAAATGAGGGGTAATTATATTACCACGCCACATTATAAATACACAACAATTAAAATAAAATTTTAATAAATACACCACATTAAATTTCACAAATATACCCATAACTCAATTAACAAATAAAAAAGAAAAGAAACGGTAAAATACTCTGTACACCACATTTCACCCCTGTTTGGCCCCCATTGTTTGTGATTATAATTTTTAGATTATTGTTGTTCTCAAGAATATGTGGTTGAAAAAAAAGAATTTTTTTTTTGGATTTACGTGTAATATTATTTTATTGGAGAATGTGTGGTTGATTAGAAAAGAGAGAAAAATTGATTATAATTTGGGAAAATTGCAGCCGCGGTCCCAAACCTTTTCGTTTTTTGCAGACTTTACCTCAACCTTCACTTTGTGCTATCACAGATCCCAAATCTTTGAGAAATTTGCACTGGAGGTCCATATGGACAGAAACCGTCCCAATCATCGTTAGTCAACCTGGAAAATTTAAAAATGAGATATTTTGACCATTTTAAGGAAGGGCATTTCCGTCCATACAATAATTTCCCTTTAATTCACCGTTAGTCAACTTGGAAAATTAAAAAATGAGATATTTTGACCATTTTAAGAAGAGGCATTTCCGTCTATACAGTATTTTCCCTTTAAAAACAATAAATAAAAGAAAAAAAATCACCATCTTCTTCAAACACCCACCCCACCCCTTCATCTCCTTCCTCCAATTTCATCTTCATCCACACCCCTATCCCCAAACAATCCACCACCATCATGGCGAGGCGTTCTATCCCAGCCCCCTCCACCACGGCCCAGCACAGCCCCACCCCAAACCCACCTACTGCGTTGGCAGTGAAAACAAAATTAGACATCATTTCTCTAAATTGGGATCAATTATCATCAAGGTGGAGTTGGTTCCAATTGCTTTAAAAAGAGATACTTTATATCATAAGATAACTAAGATTTTCATACATAAAAACAAAGTTAGTGCTTCCTAAACTGGAAATTGGAAAGTAAACTAAGCTTTTAACATGAATACTTACATAGCATTTGCATACTGTATATCAGACTCCAAAACTTTCAAAGTTTCATTATAAGAACTCCCCACCTGCTGATAGTACATCATCTCCATCTTCCCCTCACTCCCTCTCTTTTCTGCCCACAAAATAACCTTTTTTGGAAAAGTTTAAGAGAGCTCCCAAGCTGCAAAATACCCAAAATCTGGTCTTTTTTTGAGAAATCCAGAACTGTTTTTCTTAGATAACAAATGGGCAGAATACAAGAAAAACAAGAAAAACTTTAAATTTTAAAGATTTTGTGGAGAGGACGGATTTGGGAAAGAGGCCGCAACGAGAAATGGAGGGAGAGTGAAGGCGGAGGAGGACAGATTTGGTGGCCATGGTGGTGGCGTTTGTTGCGGCTACAGTGGCGGTGGGCGGCAGGATTTTGGTGTTGGGGAAAGGTGGGAGGGGAGTGGGGTGGGGTGTTTGAAGAAGATGGTGATTTTTTTCTTTTATTTGTTGTTTTTAAAGGGAAATTATTGTATGGACGGAAATGCCCCTCCTTAAAATGGTCAAAATATCTCATTTTTAAATTTTCCAAGTTGACTAACGGTGATTTGGACGGTTTATGTCCCGATGGACCTCCGGTGCGAATTTTTCAAAAGTTTGGGACCTATGGTGGCACAAAGTAAAGGTTGAGGTAAGGTCTATAAAAAACGAAAAGGTTTGGGATCACGGCTGCAATTTTCTCTTATAATTTTGATGGAAGCCAAATGGGGGCTTCATTACCTTCCATCCCCCCCCACCCACCCGCCCGCCCACCCACCCACCCACCTCTCTCTCCTCAATCACTAACAAACTTCCTGCAAGATCTCCTTGTGTATTTGATTTCACTCATTCATTTGCAAGAAACAAAGGAGAAGAAAGAAATTAATTATTGCAAACACAATAAACTTGATGATTTTGTATAGAATTGCAGAAGACAGAATGCTTAAGGATTTGACAAAATATTCATACTTGATGCAACTTTCCATGCAGCGAGGCTGCAGAAATTTTTTGTGCCCATATAGGTTATTGCGAAATTTAATCTGTGCTCATATGGAGAAACTTGAAGCGGCAGAATTTGATTGTCCTCATATAGATTATTTGAAATTTGATTTGTGCTCACATGGATCATCCGCAATTGGAGATTTTCAGAGTGATGAAGCAGTTGAATAATTATTGAAAAAAAATTTATAGTAAAATTTATGGCAGTCAAACCTAATTTCATTATTTGCCTGAATTATCATTGTTCATCCAACTCATTCACAATACAGACTTCACTTCAAAATGAATCATATGCTCCGAAGCCAAATCCTAGAAAATACCAGCAAAATAAACTAAATGATTGTGGTGGAATGAATAAAAAAATATTTTATGTAAAAAGAAGGTTTAAAAGCACGGTTATTTATGTAATTTTAGTTATGGCTATATTAGTAAATAGAAAAAATACTTTAAAACGTGGTGAACCAAGCAAATATCGTGGTGGCAATATAATTAGCCTAAAATGACATGTATGAAAAGTAAGTTTTTAGCCCAAATGTTCTGGTTTCAGTAACGCATACTCCTCGTTCCAGGTTATTGCTTCATTGGCGTATTTGGTGTATCTTATTGATGGTTACGAGAACTTTTGGCTTCGTCTTACCTGGGGTTTTGGAAGCAAACTTGCTTTCTACTACATATGTGGTAAAACATCTTGAGCTTAATACCTGTAATAAAGGCACTGTCCATCTATATGTTTTTAACCAATTGTGACTGTCTCATCTTATGCTTTTGTTTGTTGATGTTTCTTTCCTTCATCAGCACAAAATTTGTGTCTTTTTTGTATATTTCCCAAATTATCCTTTGTATAGAAATCCTGAAACCAAGTTATCTATCTGTTAGTTACCTGATTTACTTGGTGGGATATGAGTGTATTAGACATGACCGGTGCTGATACTTGAATAACACATAATGATATGAACAATGTTTTTGATGGTTCTATCATGTACTTGAGTTTTAAGGAGCTCCCTAGCATTCCAAAAAAAGGTCTTGTCGTGTAATATACTTGGGTTTAGTCATATTTAGTTGTTTTCAGTCTCATCCCATCTATTTTGTCTTATACCTCTCAGCTCAAGAAATTTCTTAGGATTTTTACTTGGTATATATTCTGGGCATAAGGCAAAGAGAGTAGGATTGGGTATCTCTTACATTAAGGGTCTTTCAATTTCCAACTTGTCTTAATCGACAATGTTAACGCACATTAGCTTTTTCAAATCTGACTTTGGTGCTTCTTTGGCAACTGCATTTGTAAACACTCGGACTATGTACATCTGCAATCTTTGTACTAAAATCAAATAGAACTTGAGTTGGCTCTTTTGAAGTATTTGAAATCCCTCTCTCTCTCTCTCTCCTCCCCCTCCCTCTGTGTGCGTGTGTGCGTGTTTGTATCGTGGTTAATAAAGTAATGATTAAGTCTATGACAATGAGCTCTCAGATTCAAGTCTTAATTTTTTAAGATTCTTTTGTTCCACTTTTGTGGGTTTATTATTATTAGTAGTTGTTGAAATACTAAAAGAAGCCATTCTCTATCACAAAATTTTTGATTTTGTTATTTGTGTTTATCAATAAATATTAGAAGTGCTAGAGTTTGAAAATCCCAAGATCCAAGATGTTCAAGTCAGGATTCTATTCTTAGTTCTTGCAAACGGGGATCAAACATTTCTTTTACATATACCTAAATACCCTTTAAAACTATTATTGGAAAAATTCATAGGCAACGAATGTGGCGTGATGATAATTGTCTAATTATAAGTTGAATATATACCAATTTTCTCTGTGCTTCAAAAATGACATTGATAACATTTCTAGAATTAACAAATAAAAAGGATAGATTATTCATAGTAAAGGAGCGGGAAAGAAATTGGAGAAAGAAGCCCTTCAATTAAGCGCTCCATAAATTCTATATTAGTCATTCTTTTCAGCCCACCCCTGTCATGAGGTTTTGTTCTAGATTGTGTCTGACGAAATTGCTCGGGAAGACCTTTTAGAATTCTTAAAACCCCCTTTGAAATATTTTATTGTTTGGACCATGCAGATGAATGCAACTATAAAAAAGTGCACTACTTGAAAATCATGTGAAGAGATGCTATATCTATTTTGGTCTTAATATTTTCACTTATACTAATATCGGTTTATATAAGCATAAGGAACTTATGAACCAACTCCAGAATTGTATAATTACCTTTTTAGTTGTGGTATTATAAAGTAATGTTAACAAAATTATGGGGGTTAGAAATATTAATTTAGGGCATGAAAAAAGTTGATACATTTATGATATGAAATTATTCGACCTTTTCCTTTCCTACTGGAACATTTTTGTTGATAACAACTTATAATCTTCTCAAAAATTAAATGTAATTCTTGAGTGAAAGAATCCTGTTTACCGCAAGTAAGCAAAATCATTAAGAATTTGAGAGTCACCGCTATATAGAAAATGTGTTGTACTTAATAATCCTTCATTGTAGAGCAATGCTAGTATTGGAAGGCACAGAATAAAGATTTTGTCTAATTCTTGTGTGTTTGTGATACTCTAAGCCTGCACTAGATGACCGAGTTAGATAGTTTTGTACTCCCCTTCTATGAATATTGGGTTATAACTTCATGTATAAGTGTCTGAGGGGTATAGGGATTGTAAATATTGGGCAAGTTTAGTAAGATTTGAATCAAGCAAGAGCTAGGCGTCATACTGGCTTTCACCCCTCCCATCACTTCACCCGTTGTGTTATCATAGCAAAAAGATGGGAGCTCAGGGAATTTAATTTCAGGGAAGTTTGTATGAAGAACACTACTGCTGCATTAGCTGTTTACAGGACACAAGCATGCAAGAAATATCATTACTGGATATCCTGTGGAGTTGTCACATGATTGTAGCTCACAGCAGATCATGGTCTCCACTTGGTTCAATGAAATAATTTTTTCTTTTACAATTATTTGTTAGAACTTTTGATTAATGTCAGATGGATTTTACCAGCTTTCCATTCATATCATTGTACTTTACTGTTCTAAACTTTTGCTTGGGTTCTTCCCTAACCTTTACTTTCATAGTCTTTAATGCTCGAATCTTGTTTGACTTGCCACTTTATAACTCATCTTCATATTACTTTTCGATGTTTCAGAAAACACACAAAATTTTTATTCATGCATTAGAATATAGAGTAGAATACATCTATCTACAAAGTAATTTTACTATTCAATTTAATTCATACAAAAATAATAAAAATAAAGCAGAAAAGGGTTCCTCAGTTTTTCCATATAATGTGTGATATTTACGAATAAAAATTTAGACATTGACAAACATGTTAAAAGATTTATAGGTGCTGACATACAATGTTCTCTTGAGAGTTGTGAAAGATTTACATATGGGTACATTTATGGTCCTGTTTTCACTTTAAACTCCAGTTTTGCAAAGCTCATTGGTTTTTACGTTGTCAAAATTCAAGAATGACAAAATTGTCTATGTTCAACGAATGTTTTTAGTGGTGTCATTTGATGAACAAAGCCAAACTCTTCGTCCTGTTACATGTATGCAACTGTTTTTTAACAAGTCAGTGGTGCCTCTTGACCTCTTCTACTCTGCCGTAACCCTTGATGGATATACAGGATTTGGTGAGAAGAAACATTCAATGTCGAGTTAAAGTAGAAACTGATGTTGGAAAGGAAACTAAATCCTAATCGGAATGCAGAAATGGCAAGTCTAAATTCCGTTTATCAATGATCTGAACAAAATCGAATGTCCAAAATGAGAAAATTACTAGTTAAAGGAAATTCTATAATTTCTCGATTAACTTCTCCTATATTATATAACATGAATATTATTTCAAAATCTTGTAATAGATCTCAAATAACCTATATAATGCCTTCTTGTTTCTCATGAATACATATTTGGACCTCATACCAGTTTATGTGTAGACGTGCAGATTTGGCCCTAATGATGTTAACTCCATCTTACTTTAGTATTTATGCAGGGGCACTGTTGTTTTTTGCTTTGCTGGGCTTATCTGGGTGCTTCATAATGTGTAATCAAGCAAGTGTGTTCGACAATCTAGATCAACAATGTGAAGAATCGTGTATTCATTGTTGTGACCACAGGTATACAGTCTCTTTTATGACTCATGATATCTCTGGTATCGGAGAGGAGATACTCTTCCCAATTAATATATAATATATTGTATTATTGTCATTGTATTGTACAGTTGGTTTTTCCCATGGTATTCATTTTGTCTCATCCTTGCAGTATCTGGAGAGTTCATTTTACATCTCCTTTTCTAACTGTTAAGAAAAAATGTTTCCTTTTTTGGTCAATGTTTGGCTGAAGAATCAAACCACGTTCTACCATATTAACTATTTGCCTCTCATCGTTAACAGATGAATCTTTCAATGTCGAGCATGACAAATGCCATTTCTTCACCATCGGAAAAATTAACATAATGACTGTTGATATAAGCAATTAAACCTGGATTTTGAGTTAGAAAGGCTAAATAGGGTATCGAGATGTTTTAACCATGTGAGGTGAGACTTATGCCTCAAACTAATGAAACAACTGACTATATGTTTAAGAATTTTGCTTGCTCTGACTTTAGAAGTAAAGAAAATCAATGTCAAAGAGAGAAGAAAAACACAGAAGTACAATGAGAAAAATGTAAAAGAAAGAAAGAACAGTGTGAAGTTGCATCTTTTGATGTTTTCTTTTTGAGAATCTTTACCTCCTTCTTGTTTCCTAGGTGTGTTCAAAACTGCATTCATACTTCACTGAAAATTATGTCAATAAATTTAGATTACTTGTTTGGGAGTCGAGACAATTTTTTTTTTCCTGATTCTATAGATATGACTTTCTGTTTTCATCACATGAATCTTGATGTTTCAACTATGACACATTCAGCTTCGTTCATTTGTTGTGCGGTGATTGCCGTATGTGCGACGCCCCACTTTTCTCGAATGATTGTACCAGATGCATCGATGATTGTTCTAATACAACTGGTGAATGTTGTTGCCCTCGAGGTGATGGTGAATCTGGGTTGACATGTTTAATTACAGCGGCTTTAGTTATGCTGCTACTGTTTGTTGTATTCGGTATATTCTTCGGTGCGTTGGTGGCCACAATGGTTGGACAAAGGATTTGGCAACGGCACTACCACATACTTGCGAAAGGAATGCTAACGAAAGTGAGTCAGTATTACATTCTGTATTCACTTGTATTCTAACATTTTCCACCTTAATATAACAATTTAGTGAAAATCTGCAAATTTGTTCTAGATTTGGTACTTTCATGTCGCAGCATAAAAATGTTATATACTTCTATAATGAAATAGGTTGTATAACACAATATTTTGGGTTGTCAGGAGATGCACATTGTTTGTCTGGCACCTACTGTCTTGGTATTATCCCTGCTGTTTGTACGTAGACTGGCAGGCTATTTTTTTCCATTTATCATGTAAAATTATTTTAAGTTTGTACTAATACACACTCAGTGAAACAGGGTGACATACATTATGAAAATATGAACTCAGTTTGACCTAAAGAATGAGATATTTGCTTCATTGTTAGGATTGAATATCTTTGCTGATAAGTTTAAGAATGCTTCATTATGTTTGCCTTACAATCAACATTCATCCATCTTGTCTACTTTGGTAGGTATATGTTGTGGAGCATGTTGACGATGCGACTGGATCTGATTGGCGTCCCCCGTCTCTCCCAACTGAACATTATGAGCAGCTCAGAACTCTTCGACTTATATGAGATGGAAAAAAACCTGAATAAATGACAAATCAATGTACTTTCTTTCATCGTGCTAATAGTTGATTATTGCTTAACCATCTAACAGAGATGGATTGATGGCCCTTGTTTAACTTGGCATTTGACCATAGGCTTGAAGCCTATGTTACTATCTTCAAATTACAGACATATTCTTCGTCTTGGATTGACTAAGTCTTCATTGTTAAGCGGGGTCATTACAGGAATATAGAGCACAATTCGAACTCCACCTCACCATTCATCAGGTTCCTGTGTGTGAGATGCTCTTTGAGTTCTAATTTCTTTTCTTTCGAGTATCATTTTGAGCATGTGAATGTACGATTTTGAGCTCATGCGGAGGTAAACAAGAATTTAATCTTTCAAAGTGGGGGGAGAAAAGAGGGTCCCACTCAAAATTATGTCAAAAATAAAACAATTTTTAACATCCCCAAGGTGAGTGAGAATTTATTTCCAATATGTAGTGTGTAATCAAACTGTTTTTGTCGTCTTCTGCCCTTTATGTGCAGGCTGAGAGCTGGATTGATTGTATATTTAATTAATAATAAAGTCTTCCGGCGCTCATAGAATAAGAGCCAAACAGGTTCACTTAAAGCATACTCGAGCAATTATGCTATGCCACCCTTCCTGATAGACATCTCACAATGGGGGCAGGACTTTTTGGCCTTTTTCATTTGCAGGGGTGGACCCCACTCTCATGTGAGCATAGGTCAAAAGGATATTAATATTTTTCTCGCAAAGAAGTTTAATTCATTCAAGAGATTCTATTTTTAAAGAGTAAAAATTTATAAATACTTTAACAGCCTTTTTATCTTTAAATATTCCACTAATTCTCGGAACAACTCTCATCATCAAAATTTAAAAGAAGGATCATTTATTGAAGGAATAATTCTTCTTCCACCTGTTGCGAGGTTGATCTGTCTTGTACACATGCACAAAACATACACTTCATCTCTTGATGTTATGTACAAAAGCACACATTTTGCACAAAACACGCACACACTTCACCAGTTCACCCTACTGTATCATAGAGAGAACCCTAGTAGTGAGGGTGATGTTAGAAATATAAATCGTATCTAAAATCGAAATCAAATTTAGATGCAAACATCCTAGATTAAAATCAACAAAAGCATAGGATCTACATCATGTCAGAATATTAGGATTCACAGATTCG
>CAIGRT010078922.1:0-12163 GCA_903798405.1 Fraxinus platypoda | reverse complement strand
GGGGGCACAAATAGAGATTGAAACACAGGAACAGTTTAGGATAAGGAAAGCTCTTTTTATATTCCTGTTCCTTTCCTAGTTGATTTCAAACATTTTTATTCCCTAATTTGCTTCGTTTGTAACATATTATTTTAGTTTTATTATATCAATTTAGTTCTTTAAATTCTGAATTAAGTGTTTCTGGTTGTAAATGTTTTGGTTTTTATGATTATATTTTTTTCCTATAAATCTTATCACGACCCACACGCTCACAGAAATGCTAGCATTTCTTTATTTAGATTCCCGTCAGTGATAGATTAATTTAAAATGCTCATTGGAAAGGGAATTGCTTGTTAATATACTTACTGCACTGCCTCTTGAATAACTGAAGTGGTGGTGCAAGCTGCACTCATACCATTTGGTTCAGACGGGGGCACAAATAGAGATTGAAACATGGAAACAGTTTGAGGAAAAGGAACACTCTTCATACTCGTGTTCCTTTCCTAGTTGATTTCAAACACATTTGCATTCTCTAATTTTGCTTCATTTGAAACATATTGTTTTAGTTTTTATTATATCAACGTAGTTATTTTGTAAATTCTGATTTAAATGTTTCTGGATGAATTTTTTTTGGTTTTTATGATTATATTGTCCTTCTCTCTTCTACCTGTATTCCTTTCCTATAGGTCGTGTCACGACCTACACACCCACAGAAATGCTAGAATTTCTTTATTTAGATTTCCTTCAATGATGGATTGATATAAAATGCTCACTGGATATGGAATTGCTTGTTGATATACTTACTGCATTGCCTCTTGAATAACTGAAGTGGTGGTGCAAGTTGCACATGTACCATTCGGTTCAGACGGGGGCACAAATAGAGATTGAAACACAGAAACAGCTTTTGGAAAAGGAACATTCTTTTTATATTCGTGTTCCTTTCCTAGTTGATTTCAGACACATTTCTATTCTCTAGTTTTGCTTCATTTGAAAATCATTATCTTAGTTTTTAATATATTAATTTGGTTGTTTTGTAAGTTTTGATTTAAGTTTTCACGCTCACAAAAACATTAACATTTCTTTATTTAGATTTCCACCATTGATGGATTGATTTAAAACGCTCGCTGAAAATAAAATTGCTTGTTTATATATTTACTGCATTGCCTCTTGAATAACTGAAGCGGTGGTGTGACCTGCACACACACCATTCAGTTTAGACAGGTACACAACCAGAGATTGAAACTGTTTGAAGGAAAGGAACGGCGTCTTTAAATTCCTGTCCCTTTCTTAGTTGGTTTCAAACACATTTCTTCACTAATTAGGCATCATTTGAAACTCATTATTTAGTCTTAATTGTATTTAGTAATTTTGGAAGTTCTGATTGAAGTGTTTTGGTTGTTAATGTTATGATTTCTATGACATAGTCCCAAGATAATTTTCTTCTAACAAGTGGATTTTTCTTTGATAGATTTTTCAATTTATCAATTCACTATGTTTTGAGGTTTGTATTAATGAATGAGTGTTACTTGTCCCTAAATTAAATTTGCTGTCGGAGTATTGGGAATGGATTTCAAATGTATGACATACATTGTTTATTAAATGGAACTTCTCATCCTTCAATGCATTAATTGTTTATAGGACACTTGCACACCCTAAATAATTACAATAATGCTATGTAGCCCCAATGGGGATGCATCCCCAGTCTAGGTGGTATTAAATGATAGGTGAAATTAAATGACTAATTTAATTTCACCTATCATTTAATGTCACATTAACGCCACCTAGACTGGGGATGCAACCCCAGTGGGGATGAATAGTATTGCTCAAATAATTATCCTCGTTCCAAAGGGAAATCTTACAATGGTCAAGTGAAATATTTCCATTGATATTCATCATTTTGTTTAAAAGATATTTTACTTAAAAGACGAAGCAGGGGGACAAAGTACGAGACAGTGGGGCTGAGGAAGGAGATATGGGGATTTTACTTTAATCTTTAAGCTTTAATTTGTTTCGTAATTTTCTTGATGTTTGTCACTTTTTTTCTGTACAGGTTCTAGCTTTTAGGGACATAAATCCCCAAGCGCCCACTCACATTCTTATTATCCCTAAAGTGAAGGATGGCTTGACTGGAATTTCTAAGGTACTTCTCTCCATTGTTTCAATGTTTTAGGGCATTCCTTGATTCAATTTTAAGCTGCACTTGTGGCTCAATTTTTGTCCAAAATTCATGTCACTCTAATCTGATTTGAAATGATTACAATCGTCGTTGCTTATAACTTAAAAATATCGATGTCAATATTTTGGTTTTCATGCGCGACTGTTGAGCTCCTCTGCCTTTTTCCAATGCAGATGTTTTGTCGCCTCTCTAATAATTACCAAAATATGATTCTCAGATGAGTTTGTTACAGTTATTTAGAGCATAACGTTGCTCTTGTATTATAACAATGATAGAATTCCATCAAGTTTTCATGCACCCGAAACAACTTTCTGACAATCTTTTGACACCTGGTTAGTGCTTTGCACTTCATAAGTGAAAGCAGAGAAAAGGGGGGTGGAGAATAGGGTGAGAGGGAGAGGAAATGGGGGTTTCTCTTTGAACTCTAAAAAAAACTTTGGGTCTGTTCTCTTTATCATTTTCAAACCGTTTTCCGTTTTCGATTTTTCAAAACAGTGAAAACGCGTTATCTTTTCCATTTTCGAAAATGCGTTTTTAAAAACAAGTTAAAAATTTATAAAGAAAACCAAAAACGACAAATTTGTCCTTTTGAGCGTTTTCAATTATAATCAAGTCAAAAATTTTAAAATGCATTTTGGGTGTTTTCAAAACAATTTTTCGAAATGTCAAAAAGAACACATTTTCAGCAATCTCAAAATGGACACTCAAAACACAAAATTCAAAATTGAAAACACAAAACTGAAACACAAAGAGAACGGCCTCTTCTTGTTTGGTCTTTGGATTCAATTTTATTTTCTATTGCCACATAATAGGCCGAGGAGAAGCACTGTGAGATTCTAGGCCGGCTGCTTTACACCGCAAAGCTCGTTGCTAAACAAGAAGGCCTCGAGAAAGGCTTCAGACTTGTGATTAACGATGGGCCTGATGGATGTAAGTATTCTTTCTTTCTTATTTGCTCTCAACTGTCAACATTTTTTTTCTTCCCTTCTGTCTGAAATCGGTTTTTGACAGCCCAATCCGTCTATCACCTTCACATGCACCTCCTTGGAGGACGCCAAATGAACTGGCCACCTGGTTAAACTGGAGTTGCAATGTAATTTCTGGTCATCCATGCATGGGTTGATGTATGAAAATAAATTTATTAAGGCAGCCTGTCTTGTACTGGAGGGGGCTTCAAACCTTTAATCTATCCCAACCATGGATGATATGAATTTACTATATAGTATCTGGGTTTGTCTTCACCATCATGACCAAGCTTTTTATTGTTACAATGATAATCTCTGTGGCTTGCTTAAGATTCTTTGGATATTTGAATGGCCTGGTTTCTACTGAGATCATCGTTTTAGTAATATTATGGCAAGAATCACACCCCGCTTTCGTCAGTGAAGCTAAAATATTGTTATAAAGAAAAATATATTAATCACATATTTTATGGGATTTGTAACTTTTTAATCATGTATTGCATCATTTTTTTTGTGAAAATATATTAAAATGATTTTAATCTAGGCATATGTATATTCAACGTGCAAAGCATGCACTAGTTCGAATAGTGGAGAAATGCACTATTGGTCGTCAAATTATTATTTTAGCCTCTGTTTGAATCACATTAAAATTTTCATTCTCATTTTTCTACTTATTTTCAACTACACATTTTTCAATAAAATAATATTTTTCATCACATCAATAACTTTCTTTTTCAACCACACATTTTCCATCAATTTATTATTTTCAAATATATTCTTTTAAAATAACGTGGTTCAAACACACCATAATTAATAATAAGTTAGTCTCCAACTTAAAAATGAGCAAATTAACCTCCAAATCGAGATTTGTTACGTTTATGTGAAAACACGTTACTTCAAATTAAGCACTTATTCAAACTAAATTTCATAAAATTGGACATGTGAGCGTCATTTGACGATTTAATGTTGATTTTAAGTTCTTTACGTTATTGATTATGCAACTATAAGAAAATATTTGAGAACAATTTGTTTACCTTTAAAAGCTGTTGACCCATTTCTTACAAAATAATAGGTCTGGGTCGACATTCGGATTCTATAAATTGACTCGCAAACAGGCAAAGTGTAATAAATTTATTATTCCTGTCTGAACTCTCTTTCAATCTACAGGTACTAAATTGACAGAAGAATTTTCTTCGCCTGTTCCATTTATCAAATACTTCGCAGCTTGACGTCAGAAGAAATTTAAAAACCCCAAAGGTGCAAAAGAATAGGGTTTACTCAGGATTTATTAAAGAGTTTCCAATTATTTTGGTTCGCTGCATCTGTTTCAGGTAGATTATACATTTTGCGATTCTGTTTGCAGATTTACAATTAATTGTGTGATCGCCTTTTTTTTTTATTTTTTTAATTGTTGTTGTGATTGTACGAAATAGGTTAAGGGAATTCTGGTAATTTCTAATTCATGACATCCCGGACATTGAGAAGAAGGCTCCACCATGGAGATGTTGACGGTAGAAGAAACGAGCATTTGGAGACATCACGATTTGATTCTTTAGACGAGCCATTACTCGGAAATAGAGACTATGATGACTTGCACTCAGAGGTAAGATATAGAATTGAATGAAAATTGGCTGTTAAATTGCTGTTTTGGATGTAACTATAATAATATTTGGAGTGTTTGGTATGTGTAGGGCCATTCCCTTGGTGAAATTTTGGATGATGGGCGGCGTAAAGAAAATTTGCATTGGACAATGCTTTTTTCGCATATAATTGCTCAATGGGCGCAGTGGTTAGGTGTGCCATTATTGAGATTTACTTTCGATGTTCTGAATTTTTAAGTGCTTGTGTTTCTATTGAATTTGGTTTCTGCTTTCACATTAAAATTTTCGAAGTTTGAGTCATTAGTATATACAGCGTCGCCGTTTGGCATTTAGGATTCTTGGAGCAAATATGTTTTGTTTTCGTTTGTAGAATTGGTGTCTGTGTATCGAGCGTATTTTTTTTTTACTGTTGTAGACGAGACTCGTACTTCCATGCAAACAAGTAATCACAATATTTTGAATCTGAAAATCACAATATTTCACAAATAAGAAATTAAGCATGCATTCATGGCAGCAAGGGAACCTTTCTTTAATCAAAAAAGATTTTTGAGAGTGGGGAAAGGCAAATAAGTTGCAACATGCCAATTTCAATTTGGCAGCAGAGATGGCTTATTGGCTTGGTACTGAGCTCAACTTTCAAAGATGACATGAGGATGCCTTTTCATTGCAAACTATCTTTCGGATTTTTTTAAGCAACCTGATATCTGGACTTATCTACAACGGAAGGATAAATAAATTGCAAAGTCAAGATGGCTACAAGCTTTAGACTGGAGCTCAAGTTCCAACTGTGACAGCCTTAGTTCATAGAATGATAGTTAGATGTTAGCAAAGATAGGCATCCTATCCAAACCCAGTAGATCTATTAACAGCTATTATTCCTTGGAGAATCTGCCAAAAACTTGTACTAGAATTATTGGATGGTTGAAGAAAGGAAATACCATTCCAGTTCATTGTGAAGCTGTTTGGCCTCGTATTAGTCCAGTGCCTTAAAAACATGCGGAGCATATAATATCATTTCTATCGTAGTTATTATTTTTTAAATAATGAATATATAATTTCCTCAATTTCTGATAAGGATCAATAATCATCTTTTTCTTTTCAACAAATATTGTCTTCGGCCTGGGTCATTTACTGAACAGCTATTGCCCTGTTATTATCTTTTCAAATAATGATTTTTTTAGAGAAGGATCAATAGTTTCATATTTCTGTTTTCAGCAAATATTGTCCTTGGATCTGGGTCAGTTATTGGACGTCTTTTGCCATTTGTATCGGGCACTCAAAATGGACCAAATGGGAAGATTTCTCCGCCTTCACTCAGCCCCTTGCAGGTATGATCTAGTGATGTTATTGATGATTCTAGGTGGTAGGGTTTTTACATTTAATTCATGTTTTTTCCTTGATAAGGGTCAGTGATTCATTACACAGATCTTGGCTGTCTTAAACGTGTAAACATAGTTTAAGTGGTTTTTGCTTATTTTACCTAACTTGTGGACTCCTAGATAACATAGGAATATGAACTGGTTGCCCGTTGCCCATTGCTTTTACCTTATAGCTTGATCATATGTTACCTTGAGTATTTTCGGTCTGTGTTGTGCTTGTGTTTGTAGCAACGGTCGCGATCTATTGGTTCATATAGAATCCATGTCCTAGGTGTATTATGCCCCTACCCTTACCCCTGTTATGGAGGTCAGGGATGGATGTGGCATGCTACCCCAATAGCTAATGATTCTCCCCTGGGCGAGGGGCAGAGTAATAGCACTGACTTTCTTCTTGCATTTTCTCTACTTGTGTAGCTTTTTAAATCTGTACATAAGTTTTCAGAGATGGACCAAGTCTTTGTTGCATGTGATTGTATTGTATGAATTCAGCAATTTGCCTGTTGATTCTGTTTTCACAAATTAAGAAATGTCCTATTGTACTTTAAGTCATTTGACAATGCATGTAATTTTCATAGAAATGATAGTCAACAAACATTTTACGTGCTCAATTTAATTCTTCTACTTGTAGCAATGAAAGATGTATATGTGCTAGAGGGGCCGTCTACAAAGAATAATCTAATCATTGAGGCTATGGGATATAATGTGAATTGTCTAGAATACAAGTATTTTCTATGTTATTTATTATCAAGAAATGTTGTTTAATTTATTCGCCTCCAAAAAGACTTGCTTCCTGTCATTCTAGTTTACATGTTCATATATATATATATATATGTGTGTGTGTGTGTGTGTGTGTGTGTGTGTGTTATATGTTTAACTATACTTGTTGATTCTTGAGTTGGTTTGGAAATAGGAAGCAAGACTCAAATATCTGAAGCAAAGGATGGCAGTTCCTTTTGACAGTTCTTCTTTGGAGCATCAAGTATGTATACTTCTTTTCTTTATTTAGCATTCAGATTTTCTTTATGAAGGGCAGACAATAAGAGATGATTCCATATGATAAAGTATGAGAAATTAACTTTATTACAAATGGTACACTCTCAATTGCATGATCTGAAATTATTTTTTTGCAGAATTTGCGCAGATTTGTATAAACTACCATAGTACTGAAATAATTCATAAGGATGTTTTGTTCATTTTACTTGCTTACTATTTTGACTTAGCTGCATGGACATGCTATATTATGAATATTCTTGTCTAGTCTTGTTTGTGCCTTCACATTATCTGGTATACTCGAAATATAAAATGTTGTTGTACACTTGGGACTTTGGATGTTAAATGTGGCATCCCATTGGGTTGTTGCTTAGGTGCAATAAGTAACTCAGACGTGTACACCCTAATGTATATAAAACGATAGGGAAGCATACTATAGTAATGGGAGATTGAAAGTGGTGTTAATGTTAGGTTGGAGTATTCGTGTTTCTTGTGGAACTTCAAGTTATGGGTGCCTCTTATTTGTGTGTATTAATCAACTCTTCATGCATCTTATTGTGTGTGATTCTCCTATCATGGGATTTGGATCAACAAGAAGTGTTTGATATACTGTTTGGTTTGTGTTGATGTTATCATATGTTTGATTGCTCGCATTCAGATAGCATTTTGAGTTAGAGAAGATCGGCTAGTTTAAAGAGTAGTTCCCCTCTGTTAAGATTGTTTTTATGCGTATTGGAGAAAGACATTCATTTAGAATACTTAAGTGCTTTGTTTGATATTTCTTATAGGCACGGGACACTACATCCTTAGTCTTGTTTTATGATTGGAAATACGTTAATTTGTGTAACCGTGTAAGCAATTATAATATTATCTTGTTTCATTTGCTAATTGGTTACAAAAATGATGTTTGTTGGAGTAGAGGAGACACGTTACCAATTGAAAATCTAAGCGGTACTTAACTTTTGGTGACAGGATGCACTCAAACAATTGTGGAGGTTATCTTACCCTGGTAGAGAACTCCCAGCGCTGAAATCAGAGATTTGGAAAGAGATGGGTTGGCAGGGATCTGATCCTTCAACAGATTTCAGGTGTGTGGGAATATAAAGTCATTTTTATTAAGACTTCTGTACAAATTGGTATTTATTTGGGAATTATGATGTAATTTTTAGGGGTGGAGGATTCATATCATTGGAGAACCTTATCTTCTTTGCCATGACATATCCGGTTTGTATTTTCTCCATTGGCACGAGTTTCTTGTATCTTTCATAATTAGCATTGGCTGGTTAAAACATTTTCTTTGTTCTAGGTGACAATAACTGCATAGAAATTTTGATGAGGGTGTTCTGTTCTGTTCTTTTCTTTATTTAGGTCATCTGGAAATAAAAAATGTAAAAAGTAGTTTTTTGTATCTACTTCTCTTTTTAACAGGAAGCGTTTCAAAACTTGTTGCACAAGAGAGTTGGAGATAGGTCGGAATGGGAGTATCCTTTTGCTGTAGCTGGCATCAATATTTCTTTTATGCTGGTGCAAATGTTAGATCTTCAATCAGGTAAGCCTTTGCTGATTTTTGTGTTTCTTTTGAAAAATGAAAACTAAAACTGAATTTGTAACATTATTGGAAATGGAGCAAGTAGACATGTTTTTCATTTTTCATCAATATTGCCCTCGTGCGATAAAATATTAAACGCTACTTCGAAGTTCAAAATATACTAAAAATCATGTTCTAGAGTCGTCTTTTCTTAAAATGTTCCCATATAGGCTCTTAGCATTTGATTGCAAGCTTGCCCGATTTATTGGTAACACAACACCGACATGAATGCTTCCATCCATTTTGTTGGTTATGTGTACTTCCAGTGCAAATATGACTGCAGGATAAGGAGCATTCTTCTAATCCTTGAAGACGGAGTCAGCCTGTGAAATTTATGGGCAATGATAATATTTAGATTGTGGTTTTAATGAAATTATACATTTTTCTCACAGGAAAGCCAAATACGATAGCTGGAGTTCGATTCCTGGGATTATTAAGTGAAGATGATATGGCCTTTGACAACCTTTTCTGCATTGCCTTTGAAATGTTGGATGCACAGTGGCTTGCAAAGCATGCCTCGTATATGCAATTCAACGTAAAAAGAAACGCTGCCCTTTCTTTTTTCCCTGATTCCCTCTGTATTGAGTCGAAGAAATTAATTACTAATTTTGCACATCATTTGTCGATTTTTTCTTCGCAGGAAGTCCTCAAGTCTACGAGGGTGCAGCTAGAGCGCGAGCTTGCACTTGATGATGTCTACAATGTAAAAGATTTACCAGCTTACAATCTACTATTGAAAAGATGATGCATTTGAGAACACTTGAAAAAAAAAAACTTCATAGGGTATTATGCACAATTCTTATAAAATTAAACGACGTTAATTCATATCCACTCTTGTATATTGTGGCATAAAGTAGAGAAATTCTTCGAAATGTAATTTATGTCATTCTGGTTTCCACTTATACTATTGAAAAGGTGAATGTGTAAACTTGTGAGCAGGCCCTAAACTTGGTAGGTAGTAGTGAATTTTAGCATTTTCTTTATTTTCTTGATTGTGATTAGTGTTGTTCAATTCGGCTCATTAAACATGTTATAATTGTTTTATTATTTGTAAATTTGTAAGGTTGGAGATTCTAATACGAACTATACATCATCCAAATGATTGAACGAGCAGCAGCAACAATAACAATAACGGCTGAAGTTAGATTTGATTGCTTAAATTGTATGCAATTATTTTATGCGTCAAAAAATAAATCTTGAAAATCAAGAATATTATATGCATCAACATTATTCGTGTGACACTATCAAAATCACAAGTTTTTCCATCATTTGACTGTCTAATCATCGAAATACTTGAGTTTCTTGGTGGTGTAATTAGGGAGTTCTTGGAGAGTTCAAACTCGACCGAGGTGCCCAAAATGTTAATAAATCCACATTACTTGCCTTTCACGAGTAAGTAGGATACTATTAGATCCTTGTATAAAGTGTCGGGGCAAAATTTGCAGAAAAATAATTAGGAAATTGTAGTGCAAGTATAGTCAAGTGATAAAGTTGAGAAATTGCTAGGCAGAAGCAGAGTGATTATATTGAACTTTCGTTTGCATGGAAATTGCTTGGGCGGCCCTCAAAAATTCTAGAAATCCAACTTGGATTTCAGTTCCAAGATCAAACTAATATAATTTTAAAATCATTGATTACATGTCAAATTCAATTTGAAGTACCCACAATCAGAGCAAAAGAGTTCGTTCAATTTAATTTCTCCTTCTCTCAAACTTCGAGCTTAAACCCTAGATTCTTGATGTTCGGGTTTGAAATCTGGAAAATTATAAAGTTAGGAAGAAAAAAGAAAGTGAGAAACGAGAAGATTATGAGGGCTCTCATGAAGCACCCTCCTAATCAAAGATCCAACAGCTTGGTATTGACATTATTTTATTTAATTTTTTTTTTTTTATTGAAATTGGAAATTTCTACCATTTTTGATGACCTTTGTCCATTGAGATAAATAATCAGCGCTTGAAGTCGTTTGAATGCAAAAATTCAGTAATTTCGATCCCATGGCTTCTGTAGTAAGGATTTTGTTATACATGCTGGAGGATATTGACTGATTTGATCTGCTAAATGGTTTTAAACACATTTCTTCTAATTTCTGCATATGATTCAGGATTCAATTGAGAAGTTGAAAATGAGTTCTTAAATTTGTATTTTTATATTTTCTTCCTCTTAGATTTATTGTGGATGAATGGTTTTGTTTTGTCTTTTTGTGTCTAGTTGTATTTCCTGTCATCGTTTTTTTAGCTGATAAGCTGACTCTCCTATAATCTTAATTCTTAAATTCAGAGCACTGCATCTTCAGGAAGTTGTGGATCAGTTGATGGCAGTTCTCCTAAATCTGTATGTTCATTTAACTTACTGGACGTTACCCCAGATTCAAAACATTCAGTCAAGACTTCCCATACCAAGTTGTCGTCTTTGCCTTCTGCATCAGAACGTTCAGTATCTGAGGACTCTGATGGGTTGGATCTTTTGAGTTCACCCTCATCATCATCTCAAGGATTACCGAGGCAAAAGTGGTGGAAATGTGGATTTTGACTATACTAAAAATAATAAGTATCGTAGCATTTCGAGCCATGTTCATGTTGCAAGAATACTAGGCTGTACTTCTGTTTTATTTTGTATTGAGGCACTCTTGTTGGAAATTGGATACCTTCACTACGTTTTTTGTTCTTTTTTGCGTAAAAAAGTCTCACTATGGAATCGATGATGAAATTATGGATTTTCATTGAAACCCCATTTGTGACTTTTGCTTTGCTCTATTTTGATCAATCCAAACAAATGCTTAGGGGTTGTTCTCTTTGTATTTCAATTTTGTATTTTGAGTTTTGAATTCATTTTGAATTTTGTGTTTTAAGTGTCCATTTTGAGATTGTTGAAAATGTGTTCTTTTTGACATTTTGAAAAATGAGATTTCTTTGTAAATTTTTAACTTATTTTCAAAAACGCGTTTCTGAAAATAAGAAATAGAACGCGTTTTCACTGTTTTGAAANTTTTGTATTTTGAGTTTTGAATTCATTTTGTGTTTTGTGTTTGAGTGTCCATTTTGAGATTGTTGAAAATGTGTTTTTTTTGACATTTTGAAAACATTCAAAACGCGTTTGAAAATTTTGGCTTGATTATAACTGAAAACACCAAAAACACCAAATTTGTCGTTTTGAGTTTTCTTTGTAAATTTTTAACTTGTTTTCAAAAATACGTGTTCGAAAAATCAAAAACAGAAAATGGCTAGAAAACGGTAAAAGAGAACAAAAGTGTTGAGAAAATTGAGGGTTGAAAATTCAATCTGCATATATAAATAAGTAAAAATGAGTTTTCAAATTCATTTACAATCTCACACTCTCTTAGAAGTAGTACAAAACAGATCAAACCTCATTTATTGAAACTATAATATTACAAATAACACAAGATTCAAATTTAAACATAGAAAAAAGCTGAAAACTAATAATAATTTATATAATCCAAAAATAGGGGATCTCACTGCAATAATTTGAAA
>CAIGRT010078919.1:0-16028 GCA_903798405.1 Fraxinus platypoda | reverse complement strand
GTTCCGTTCGAAACTTTTTAACACCCCTATTTATGGGTATTGTTAGATTCCATCCATTAAGGGTATGAACTTGTGCTGCATGACTAGTTAGAACTTCGACCAGAGAAATTTTTTGAGAGACGAATATATCATTGCCATCCCACTTGAACACACTATGCGGCTTTTCATCAATGATAAATACTAGATAAGATGGTATATCGCCTCATTGTTCATTTCCTTTCTCATTTTGTTCACTTTTTCCACCCCAGTCTTCATCTCGATTATAGGAATTTCCTCCATAGTTGAAGTCCTCCTGCAAACAGAAAAACCATCAAAAACAAAAATACGTACATAGAATTAACCAATGGATCTGAAATGTTGTCAGGTGTTTGAAATTTTTATTTATATATATCAATTTTGTTTACAAAATCATTATATGAGAAGAGAACGGGAGAAATGCAAGAGGAGGTGGTGGTGGTTTTGGTTTGGGGTTTCGTTTGGGGTGGGGTTGAATATTCTTTTATTATTATTATTTAATTATTTAATGTGAATAATAGATAGTTACCATTTTACCATTTAAAAATTGATTAAAATGCTGTCAAAATCAATTTTTTTGGGTCAACTCACGGTATTTTGGATGGAAACCGTCCAAAAGGGCCTCACCTACAACATTTCAAAAGGTTAGGGGTGACGATCGCAACAAATCAAATGTTTGAAGAAAGTCAGTCAGTATTTTAAATGTTTGGGAGTTTTGCTGCAATTATCCCCTTTTTATGAGAGGAGAGTGGACTGTGTGCAGTAACAATGAAAGTATTTTCTTGTAAAAATAAAATTTAAAATTATTTTTTAGACATTTTAAATATAGAATTTCATATAATCAAGTTTACCAATCAGTAAAATAACTTTTAGGGATTGTGTTATGTTAATAAAAGTTGACGAATCCATAAAATGTGCGGTGAAAGAGAATAAAAATTATGGATCGAATAAAAATTGTGATTGAAAATGAAGTTTAAATAACTTTTTCGTAAACAAAATTTTACCTACCAAATACTAAGATCCTGTTTGGTAACTCTAAAAAAATTGATTAAAATTTAAATTAAAATCAATAATTAATTTTAACCCTATGCTTTCTAGGACCCATAACTGTTTAACTACATATTTCATCAATTTTTATTAAAATTTACTAAAAATTTGATTATAATCTCTATCAAACATGGCTAAAGACAAATATCAATTTATTAAATTACTAAACATTATTTGCAGCCCGTCCCACCGTGTTTCTACATGCTTTTAACATGTCCTCGACAAAGCTTAAAATCGCGAGCTTTAAGTCGGCAGTTCTACACAGACTACACTATTATATCATGAAGGACTATGGTCACATTTTTCTAAGTTTTGTTTTTGAATTTCCATAATGAAATAGCAAAAAATTGGGTTTATATTTTAATCGGGGATTATATTTTAAAAAAGACTATGTCCAATATTAAAAATCAATTTTTTTAGTAAATTTTAATAAAATTTGATAAAATGTGTGGTTTAAAAGTTGATAAAATTTGTGATTTTTCTTAAAATTGGTGCTAGAGCACCGATCTAAGTGATCATACTTGATTTATGCAATTAAGTCCTTGTTTGAGCCTCATTTTTATATGAATTTTGTTTTGAAATAGTGATTTTTTGGAGAATATGTAGTTAAAAAATAAGGTGAAGTTTTCGATTTATGTGAAATTATTTTATGAAAGAATGTGTGGTTGAAAACGATTTTTTAAAAAATAAGTTCTTGAAAAAATGGGGGCCAAACATTGCCTAAATAACTCATGCGATATTGTTGTTAAATGAATATATCATTTAGCCCTTATTTAATGGTCATTATTGTGTAAAAATGATTTTTCGAATTGTAATTTTTTTTTTAAGAATGTGTGGTTAAAAAGTATGGAAAAGTTGAGTTTACATGCAAAATATTTTATTCTGTAGACGTGTGATTGAAAAAAAAGTATGAGAAATAAATTGTTTTATTTTGAAGGGAGTCAAACGGTGTTTTAAATACATTTTGGAATAGCATTTTTTTAGAGAATGCATGATTAAAAAATAAGAAAAAGTTTTAAATTTGCATGTAATATTATTTTATTAAAGAATGTGTAGTTGAAAATAAGATAGAAAAATGTATTTTAAACAAGGGCTTAATGTCATTTAGTTGTCAACTAAACTGGTGTTCAATACTATTACTCCATTAAATGTCGTACACTAAGCCCCTATTTGATTTTATTATTGATTTTGATTTAAATTTTTATTAACTTTTTAAGTGATACCAAACATGGGTTAAATACATTTTGGTATTGGACAAAACACGTTCCAATTTTGAAAAGTAAATTTATTTCTCAAATTGGTTACAAAAATACATCGTGATTGTGCAAACTAAGATTTTAATGATGGCGTGAGCTAGACCTTGAATAGAGTGTTGGCACCTAAAGTAAAGGTGTCGATGTATGACATTGTTGAACCCTTCGATGCTCAAGTCTGTAACGATAAAGAAATATAGAAGTAGGGCCTTGAACTAAATAACATAATGAACAACAATTACATATCTACGGTACAATGTGATGCAATTCCGGAAGGATTTTAACTTCGCTAAGGATTAGGACTCCTAGTAAGATTAAAAGGCTTAGTCCTTGTTTGGCAACTATTTATAGATTATTTAGAATCAGTTAAATTATTTTTTATTCACATATTTCTTGAGATCAATAAATACTACTAACTTATACATCATTTATTTTACTTACTTTTTAATCATACATTTCTTGGGACCTATTAATTGCAATCATTTTTTTTTTATAAACATGGACTTAGTCGAGTTGTGTTAAGACTAGGATAATATTGCCTTAGTAGGATTAGGTTATCATTGGAGGTCGTATTCTTGATCTAGCCATGTTGTCATGTGTGAGTATGGTCGTTCTAAGCATCGGGCAACCGCGCCCATGCTCACTGTAATGGTACTTATGGAGAGCACTAGACGGTGACCTTGGGGCAGGTGGTTGAGAAGGTCAAGGTGTATGGACCCTGTAGTCGAGTCTGAGCATGACAAAATATAAGTTATTAATTAATTTATTAGTTCATAGTCTGGCAAAATTTATGAACATTTACATCATCACTAATTTTTAATTATTTATAAATTTAATCGTTCTTAAATTATTTTCGAATGATGTCCTACATGTAGATGGGACAAAATTGTCCAGAACTTACAAGAACAAAGAGCTAACTGAAGCAAATTGCACTTGTATTCACCGTAGAGGATATTGGCTCCGTTGTGCCCAAAAGTAGATGCACCTGCTTTGAATCTAAGGCCGCGTTTGCGAATCTTCCTATTTCTTTTTCATTGCTTTTCTTGTGAAGCAAGTTGCTCCCATGGGCAAAACCCACACGAACCACACACGGGCTGGGCCCAGCCACGACCGACAAAAAAGCTTGGACACGTTGGACACTGACCTAGGCCGGCCAGTTTAAACATGCCACTTTTTACATTTCTCGTTTTTCACTTTGTTGTCCTAAATCTAAATTTTTTTTAATTTTATTTATAAGGTTTCTTTATTATTTTTAAATTATTGTTGTCTTCATAAATTAATTATATTATAAAAATTACATATATATTCTAAGAAATCTATGTGAGGTACCAACATGATACTTCGCTATATGGACTTCTAGTAGGAAAATATATTCGTCGCTATGTTGGGCGATGATCATGGTCCATTTGTCTTTGCCTTTGCCTTTGCCATTCTTATCATCTTTCGATCCTCACGAAACACCACCTATTGGGCGAACACCCAACTTCCAATCATGTTGGCTGAAGCACACTTGTGTATTTAAAGAAGGGCGTGTTTGATGAAGAAACGACTTTTTGAGTTCTAAAAATTAACATATGATCCTTAAAGGCCAGAAAAAATCTTTTAGAATCAAATCCTCCTAGGAAAACCAAATGCATAAGAAAACATATTCATGGAAGAACCCTACCATAACCAACAAAGGAGGCAGACAGCCAATGGGAGGACGATGCGTGGGGTTATTGCTACACTTCCCAATCCTTGTTCTTCAAGAGATCCTCTCTTATAAATACAAACTCGTAAGTAAAGATAAAGATATGAAAATTTTCGAACTCGAGCCAAATTTATGCTTACTTGTCTCTTCCACATTTAAACTCCCCATTATTACTTTGTATCGATAGTTGACTTGATTATTTGAGTACCAATTATGTCGATCCTGTTTCGGTTCAATGATCTTGGTGATAATGGTTTCAATACTAGTGTGCAACAAATAGGTTGATAGAAACATGATTGGAGATTTGCTGAGGCAAAGTACTAGAAAATATTGAGCTCAAAACTAACATTGATGTTTTGTGTGATGTAGAACCAATGGTGGACTCAGCACAAACGTTCAGCACGGGCGGACCAAATGTTGATCGTTGACCATTGACCGTCGATAATTAGCAATTATAAAAACATGGTCGTTTATTAATATTTAATTAAATAATATTAAAAATTATTCAATATATATGTAAATGCACTAAAACGTAATATATATATATATATATATATAAAATTTAATACAACCCAAAATCATCTCGTAAGTATGCCATCCTAACATCATCTCTGAGATTAGGATCATATGACTCGATGGTGGGACATTTTCCTGGATTAGAAACAAGATCATCCACATTAAATTGAGCCCGAGACTTTCAATTCACGTGCTCGACTACAAGTAGTGGCGGGACTAAATGCACAGTTAGAAATAGAAGAATTAGGTATGAATTTTCGTTTCGGTTGAAAAAAATCGTTCCATAATCTGCAAAAATAGTTTCAATTAAAACAGTATCAATCTAATAAGTAATAAATAGTTAAAACTTAAAATCACCCCAACAATCCAACACTCGTTACACTTCAACTGTCCAGTCCGGCAACAGGCAACATCTAACATCTTGACAAATTACAAATTCATCCAGAATTTTCACTTTTCACTAATCACTAATTCTAGTGTAGAATATAATTCACAAATTGAAGCCACATCAACTCATATTTCTCTCATCGTAAAACTGTAAATGGCCATAGATGAGCTAGCCTACCACTAATGGGTGAAAAACTTAAAATTGAAATGCTAATCTTCTTGATTCTTTTTTTTTTTCTTCAAATTCATAAATGTATTCACAAAAAAGAAGGAAAAAACAGAAAAAGAAATGGAAACGGAAAGCCGAGAAGAAAGGGCTAAAACAAAAGGGCAAAACTAAAAGGGCCAAAACTAAATAAAAAAAAAAGGTCCAAACTTTTTTAAATACCCAACTCTTTCAGCCCAAAACAAAAGGGCCAAACTAAAAGAAAAAAGGCCCAAACTAAAAATATGGTCTTCTTCTTCCCGTCTTCTCTCTGCAACTGCACCCGGCAGTATTGAAGACTCCGGCGGATCCAGCAAGAGCGGCCGCACCCCCTCGCTCGGTGCTGGGTCCGCCCCTATGTAGAACTAATGCTTCATGTCAAGTCTTTGCCAAATAAAAGTTTAAAAAATTATAAACGACGATTTTAACTATATTTTTATTTTAAATAGATCAATGCATTTACCAATTCTAAGTCAACTCCCAAAACCCCAACCTGCATTATAAATCAACGTTGTTTTTATTCAAAATCATTGTACGCATATTGGGATATTGGGCCCCTTATATGAATGTATTGATGAAGGAAATATTGAAAGCAATTTGGTTTGTCCATGCGTATGCATGGCTCGTTTATACAGAAACTGAAGCAAAATTGCTTGAGCGCATGGATCGTTTCTGCAGAAACTCAAATCAAAATTTTTTGAGCGCATGGATCATGCCCATGTGTGCGCATGAGGCTAAAAATAGCCATTAAGGCTGATTTTCTGAATTGAAATCTATAAACAGGTGATAGATTTCAATTACGAATATATCAAATCATCACATGAAAATCATTACATAGCGACTTTTAATCCAATTCATTTACATACTTTTTAAGTATTCTTCAAATTTTGGAAGAAAAACACAAGTGTTTTAAGTGTTTTCTTCTTCAAAACTTGTTCAATTCTGTAAATCATTTGCCGTGAGTCCCTTTAAGCACCATAATCAATTTTTGAAGGGACAAATATGGCTTGAGGACATCGATTATGCGCCTTATTTCCATATTTTGTTCTTGCTTCATTATTATCTTTGCTGTTCTTTCTTTCTCTATATTTATTCCAACAATCAAAACATGCCAGATTATAACTGTAGCCTTTTTCATTTTTCTTTTAACACAAGCCCGCGTGCCTCAGTGTCTTGCTTTGACTTATATTTTCGAATTTTTGTTTTTAGATGCAAATTCAAGTGACATCTACATTGAGATCGGCATGATTCACCTCTAGGGTCGGGCAAACCGTGTCTAGGTTAAACTTATGTGATTGTCAAGATGATCGTAATTGACATTATAAAGCTCCACATCTACTTTGTATTTATCCCGACTCTCACGACTTATACAAAGTGCATGTTTGGATTTAGTTAACTTATAAGCAGATAGAAAGAAGTGGTGAAGATGTTGTGAGTCTTACAAAATATGTATATAATATGTGCAGTTGTTGTGGGGCAAACAAAATGTGTAATTAAAATTAAAGTTTGACCAACTTAAATTCAATAAAAACCAAATATTAATTTCTACCTTACATTCATAACTTATTCTCTTATTATTATTCGCGCATATCATGGGACAACTACTATAAATCATTTATAAATTTTCCAAAAAAGGCTAAGCCAATCAAGAAATGCAAAAACACCCCAAATTTCGATACTAACAAAATAAGCACTATCAGCCAGCACACAAAAAACTACCATAAAACCTCACGAATCCATGAATATTCAAACACGTCACGCTCCTCTTCCTTGTTCACTCTCTCTCCCAATTTTCAGATCCATTTTTATCTTTGATTCCATAAAAATGGCCTCTTTAACTGCTTCATCTGTTTCCATCTCTTCTCTATTTCTCAAGCAAACCAGTTTACACTCTTTGTGAGCTCTAGGCATTAATCAGTTTTTCACTATCGTTTTAATGGTTAAAAATTGAATCTTTTCATGTGGGTCACAAGTTATTTAAGCTGATACGTGGGTTTTATATTTATCTGTATGATCTTTGATGTTTAGTCATGAATGTTCCTTGATTTTTTAAAATGGAGTTTTAAGTTTTTTCAAGGTTTTGAATGTGATTTGTATGTTATACTCTCTCTATTTTAATCTGCATCGACAATTTTGGGTTAAAAATGTGATTTGTTTGGTGTGCCGGATAGAATTGAGTAAATAGATATTTTGGCATGTTTCTATTCCTTGATCACATAAGAGACGAGATGGGCTGTGATGCCATTCTTATTAAAGTCTGGGCAATGATGAAATTGGGCTTGGCCCATTTGCTGGAATGTTTTAAACCATTGCCCGATAACATGAAGAAACAGGCCCAAAACCCAACCCATTAAGGCGACATGTGTGCTGCTCTGGTCCGTTGATCTCCAGCTGAATCTACGATGATGAGAACTTGTATTTAAGGTTGCTGAATGGTCCTTATTTTCGTGACTTTTCATTCTGCTTTCTATTAGGGTTTGAGAGAAGCTTCTAGGTCTTCTCCTTCGTGTTCATCTCTGTATTCTCTCTTTCGATCATTTGTGTATTGATCAAAATTACTGGTTTTTATCTTAAATCTGTGTGATTATGGTCTTAGTGATTCTTTGATTGAGGAATTTAGAGTAGTAGATCAGTGGTTTGATCTTGTTCCATTGTAGTAGCTGTGTTGTTCGATTCTTTAGGGTTTTGGGGTCTTTGTAGTCGTTTCTTTGTACAGAAGGGTATAATGAACTTGTTCTAAGCCATATGTGATAATCAATCCTCTTGGTGTTGGTGTATTGATATTGTTCTTTGTGAACTTGGTTTACTTCTTCCGTTGTGATTGGCTCTACAAGACGTACTCTAAATGCACATTTGGTCAGGTCGGAGAAAGTAGATAAAATAAGGTCTAATATGTCGCATTAAACATGTTCTAATGGATTGTCTGGTAGTGCTAATGAAAAGTCAAAAGTTGAAAGTAAGAAATTGTTTTTGAACATATTTGAATAATTTTTGAAATTGTTTTGTTGACTAGAATAGCATTTAGAGAGGAAGTCGACCCAATATAAGTTCATGTAGAAAACTCTTTTAAAAGAAGCAGAAGCCTTGCTAAACGGACCCTAAGTGGGGTCATGAAATTCTTGATATTCATCAATCATATAAGAAATTCTGGTTATTCATGTATTTCTCGTCAAAGATTCAATCTTTGTGATGCATCGCAAAATTTTTCTTACAGCGTTGAGCTTATGTACGTACCTGAGATGTAAATTCTAGTGTATCATTCGATCATAATCATTATAACTTTTTTTTTTTTTTTTTTGGATTTTCGGGCAATTACATTACATGTGTGTATTATATAGTCAATGCTGTTTAAAATTTTGCTTTGTGTTTTTTAGTCATCTTTTGATTATAATTTCGTGTTTATGAATCCAATTTACCTAAAATTTTAAAGAGTTTGAACCGCTTGGCAGATTTTTTTCATGTGGCTTATGTCTGCCTTGAGGTTAAAATTTCACGAGTAAAATTAAAAATATTTACAAAATTGAGACGGAAAAATTCCATCTCGTTTCCATCAATGTAGTTAATCACATTTACATCATAATTTTAACGTTCGACATCATCGATGACATTGTTTGACGTGGCAACACTTTGGTCATTGATTTTAATAATACTTATTCAAATCAATATCATAATTTTTCACACATCACAAAACGTCATCTATAATGTCATTCAGAAATGTACAATTAGTATAATTCTTTTAAAATATATAAGTTTCAAGTTTACAATTATGCATATTTACAAACTCTTGGGGTGTCAACTTTATGTTGAAAAATCCTGGAGAAGACGACGAGAAAAACTCGAGCGATAATTTATCGACGTAGGTTTGATAGTTAAGTTCTTTCCCACATTTTACAGAATCTTTGTTTGCCTGTATTCAAGTGTCATTTCACTTCACCTTTGTGTGTCTCGTTTGATCGAAAAGAGCATCGAAAATAATTCATGTAACTAATCCAAAATTTATTGAAAAACTCATTCCTCACCCTCTTCGCTTAAAAATCTTTCTTTACTAGAATTCAAGATTGAAGGCGGACTTATTGGCTAATATATCTAAATCTAATGCCACCAAAATTGAATAAAGACTTTAAACAGCCAGCACTTTAAAATATTCCTTATAACGACTTAGAGATTATTAGAATATCTCTCGTGCTACTGTGGATTGAACTGAAAAGATTGCCACTTAAATTAAAATAGATCATGTTTACAAAAGTTTATGTTCAATGCAATATGTTTGGGATTATGTGTAGTTGACATGTTCGTTCTACTCTATTTAGACGTTAATATACATAGATCGAAAGTGTTTCCAGCCCCCGTTTGGTGCACATTTTTTGAAAAAGAATGCATTTTTACTGTTGATGTGATGGAGAATATGTGGTTGAAAAAGAAGGAAAAGTTAATGATGTGATGGAAAATATTATTTTATTGAAAAATGTGTGGTTAAAAATGAGTAGAAGAATGCGAATGAAAAAAATAATGTAGCTCAAACAGGGCTAGATATTACCTAAATTGCAATTCATGGAATTCAATAGAGATTCTTCTATTGTTTTTATAGATTTTAGTAATTGATTTGGACTAATAACGTTGGAAATTAAGCATGTTTGTTATGTAATCAAACTTGGACCGTTTACTACATTAAGGCACTGTTTGACACTCATTCTCCTTATTTTTTTCTCTTTTTTCATTTCAATCACATATTTTTCAAATAAAATAATATTATACACAAATCTAAAATTTTCAATATTTTTCAACCACACATTCTTCCATCAATCATTATTCCAGAATTCATTTTTTCCTCAAAATGGGTGTCAAACACAAGTTAAAACGAGAATGACCACATATAATTGCAATAAAAAATATAATGTTTCAGCACGTTTGGCTAAGTAAATAAGAGCTTGTTTGATATTGATTTTTTGAAATTGTTTTTTAAAAACCATTTTCAATTATATTAGGAAATCCACGACTTTTTACCATTTTAATCACATTTTTTTTAAAAAAAAATCTATTTTCACCTGAAAAAAATATGTGCCAAACAAGTTCTAAGTAAATTGTAAAATTAATTCTTTTATTGATTAAAGTCAAAAATTACAAAGTTATCTATTTTGTATCATATCGTTACTTTCAGAATGTCGAAGACAAAATTAAAACACGTGTAGTCCTTTCAAAATCTGAACATCTTAATATTTTAGTTGAGACCTAAATTTGAATCCCTTTGTTAATCAATTTTAAATATGAGCTTTGATAAAAAGAAATGAATATGGCTTACATGTGTAAAGTGAGAGAATGGAGGCAAGATTTTAAATTTTTAAGTACAAGTTAAGGGAAAATCATGGTTGCGATCTCCAATCTTTTACGTGGTGAGAAACTGCAAAAGTGATGTTTTAGTTCCCAACTTATTTAGATATGTGAATTTAGATTCATATGTGACAGAAACTGCAAATGTAAATCTAAAAGTTGAATGCGACTTTTAATTGATTCGACAAGATTTTTGACGGTTTTGCTACCCAACTTTAACTTAGGCGAAAGTCACGTGTGATTTTTTTCAACCCAATCATGCTACCTGTACAAATGGGCTCCACCATAATGTGAGAGATTGTAAAATTTACGTGTGATTTTTTCATCTCAATCATACTAATTTTAGTGGGTTTCACCCTAATGTGAGAGATTGTAAAATTTACAATCTCCTAATCATTGTACAAATGGATTTTTCATTTTCATCCACGTCGAAACTTACATATTTAGACCCTGTTTGATGGATTTTTTTATTTTTTNAATCTCCTAATCATTGTACAAATGGATTTTTCATTTTCATCCACGTCGAAACTTACATATTTAGACCCTGTTTGATGGATTTTTTTATTTTTTTTTAAGAATGAGTTTTTAAATAGTAAATCTTGGGAGAATGTGTAATTAAAAAGTAAGGAAAAATTTTGAGTTTACATGAAAAATATTTTATTATGAATATGTGATTGAAAATGAGTATGAGAAAAAATAATAAGAGAAAATGGTTGTAAAACAAGGATTTGAGTAGGTTGATGATAGATATCCTTACTTTTCAATGTTAAAGACGCATAATCACACTTCCTAAAAGGACAAGGAACATTGCCTTAATTTATGCACAGATTAAAAGCACGTTTGACGATCATTATTATAGAAAAAAAAGAGTTTTGAATAGTGATTTTTAGGAGAATGTGTGGTAAAAAGTAGAGAAATTTTTTTAATATTTTATTGTATGAATGTGTGATTGAAAATGATGTTATAGCAAATTATAAAATAAATTAATGGGTGTCAAACGAGCACTAATAACGTTGGGACTATGCAAAATCCATCCATTAAAATAAAAGAATTATTAATTTATTGATAAATAACAATTTATTAACATGTAATTATATTCACACAACAATTTTTATTTCTTACACCGTATTTTAAATGCATTTAAGGTTCGTAATTTTTGCTAAATATAGTATTTATGTCTCTAACGATTTTTTATATGATTTTTATCCTCAAACTTTTCATTAGTTAACACATTTTGTGTTTGATGACAGTTTTATATTCAAAAATAAGTTGAAATAATTTAAAATAACTTATTTTTCCATCAAAATTTTAAAAGATAAATGAATAAAAAGTGCGAAAAAAAATATTTTGATATAAATCATCACGAAAAACGAGATATACTAATTAATGGAATATTGAAGATAAGAATTCAACAAAAAAAAATAATTATTACAATGAGCAAAGATTGAAGATGTTAACTACAATTAAAATGTAGTGCATGAAATAAAAATGTGGTGATAATATAACCCCTTTATTAATTTATAGTTTAATGTTTTTATTTTTTTTTATTTTTTTGGTTATAGAATTGATGCATGATCCAATGAACGTATATTTAACCAACTAAGGGTGTATTTGAGTCACATTATTTTGGAATAATGTATTTTGTAATAGTAAATTGATGGAGAATGTGNATATTTAACCAACTAAGGGTGTATTTGAGTCACATTATTTTGGAATAATGTATTTTGTAATAGTAGATTGATGGAGAATGTGTAATTGAAAAAGAAGGAAAAGTTATTGACGTGATGGAAAATATTATTTTATTCAAAAATGTGTGGTTAAAAATGAGTAGAAGAATGAAAATATACCCTTTATCTAATCAATTAAATGAAATATTAATCAAAGTATAACTTCATTTGCCTTTTAAAAAAATAACTTAAAACTAAGCCCCATTTGATGGTCATTATTATCAAAATAGAGTTTTGAATAGTAATTTTTTCAAGAATGTGTGGTTAAAAAGTAAGAAAAAATTTTAAATTTAGATGTAAAATATTTTATTATGTAGTAAAAAATGAGTACGAGAATTAATAGTGTAAATACGAGGGCTAACTTTTACTGTTTTAAACCTAGTTAAACACTCATTAATTACAATGTTCACACGTAACGAAGCGCGTGGAGAATACAGTTACAGGGTAGGTGAACACAGCTAACACGCTTATCAATGACCACAAATTGGTCATAAAAAAAATAGTGTAAATTGTAAGAAAAATGCTAGTTGTACAATCGAGGTTGTACAACCAAATTGTAAAATGATGACAAAATATCAAAAATAATGTAAAGAATCACTCCTTAAATTCACTGGCATTTTCTCTAGAATCATCGTTGGACGCTCTCTCTCTCTCTCTCTCTCTCTAGTCTGTGCAAAAGGGGTGCTCTGAGGTAAACAAATCAAATCAAATCCATTTTCACCTTGTTTTTGATATAAGAAATTGTATAATCTTGTTCCTTTTTCATTTATTTGCATCGGTAAATGGTTCAGTTTTTTTTTTCTTTTCTTTTTTGCCCTTTTCGATTCATTAGTTTAGATTACGTTAATTAATGTTTTATGTTGTTTTACGTTCGTTAATATAGACTCAGTTTTTGACGTTATCAAGCTGAAGTATTTAGCGTTTCTCTCTGTAAATGCTTATTTTTGCATTTTTTTTTTGCTTGTCCTGTTGTACTTAGATTTTGGCTTTCTGTTTGATTCATGATGGGTAGAGGTTATTGTGAACATTTTCTTATTTCTCTAATTGGAACTTGTTTTGCTTAATTTATTTGTAAGTGGGTTAATTAGATTTTAAAATGGTTTTTTTTTTTCATAATTCATGGGTATATGGATCCGACGAGAAAGACTATTTGTTGGGTTTTCCTTATTTTTGCCCTAAAAAGAAGAGATTGAGAGATTGAAGGATGTGATTCATTTTTCTCTTTATTTTCGTGTGGTGTTTTACAGTTTTACTTCATATTTACTATTTCTACTTTAATTCTATCAATTTTTTTTAGGATTTTTTTATTTTTTCAAACTTGTATGTTGTAAAATTGAGCTTGTACATTTACTGTAATAGCCGGATTCAAGGCTATGAGTTCATTTTTTGTGGGACTTCGTTTTTTACAGAATGAACTTTTTTGTAGTACTGTGTTAAGTAATTAACATTGGATAAAATTGATCTTTTTTGTGTAATTAACTCTGTTTCATGCACTAGCATAACCAAAAGAGAGTAGTTTGATATGAAATAAGATTGATAAAAAATAGTGGGGTTTTTGATAAGAAAAATATTTGACAAGATATTACCTATTGTTTGCTCTCTTAGTTATTCTTATGTATCTTTGTACTAACCATATTTTATCAGGTACTTGCTTTAAATTTTTTTTTCTACGCATGATTGATAAATTGTGCCGTTATAATTTTTGTAGATCACAATAATCATGGTGAAGGCCGTCGCAGTCCTCAACAGCAGCGAGGGTGTCACTGGCACCGTCTACTTCACCCAGGAAGGAGATGGTAATTTTCATTTCCTTTATGGCATGCTTGTTATTTTGGATTGGACAATACTAGACAAGATGAAGGAATATAAATAAGTTAAGATCTTGTTTATGACACAATGTAATAATGTTGAGTACTATGTACCGAACATTCTCTTAAATCACAAGCTGTATAAGCTTTTATTATCAATTTAGCCTGTTGATTACACTCTTTTTAATTCGTTTTTAATGCTTCAGGACCAACTACTGTTACTGGAAACCTTTCTGGCCTTAAGCCTGGACTTCATGGCTTTCATGTCCATGCCCTTGGTGACACTACCAATGGTTGTATGTCAACTGGTAAGCTTCCTGTGTTGTCTGTTCATCTTTGTTATATCAGTTAACAACTAGTAGACTCCATTGGTGCAAGGTTGTACCAATTCTAGCCATTGGAATTGCTCTCTTATTCCAGTAATTTCATATGCAGGACCTCATTTCAATCCTGTTGGGAAAGAGCATGGTGCACCTGGAGATGATAACCGTCATGCTGGTGATCTTGGTAATATCACAGTTGGCGAAGATGGTACTTTCCTTTGCTTTTTTTACTAGAAAATTTTGCGCACTACTATTATTAAGTTTTGTAGAGACGTCAATCATAAACTAAAGAATATAGTTCCTTCAATCGTAAACTTGTAAGCAACCTTTTGCTTCCAAACATTTTTTGTTATTTTATGTTTTTCTTACTTGTAACTTGTGAGTAAAAAAATTCCGTTATTTTAGGAGTAACTCTTGCCTTACTCTTAAAATAAGCAACTTATTTCCAACTTTGACAATAATTTAAAATGACATGATTAATGAATGTTTTAAGCTTAGCCAATCATGCTCTTAGTTTCTTCTATCAAAGCTAGTTATGCTGTTGTGTTCATCATTGTTCATTCTTCCCCTCTGGTGTACATAGATGACGGATGACCCCTATTAACGTTTTGTAGTATTGCAAAAATTATTTTTAGTTGAGGAAAATAAGAGGTCATCGCATATTGTTGGTTAGAGATTTGAGCATTATAATTTTAATCCCCAAGGGTTCAGTTTAATGTAAATAAACAAAAAGGTTGCGGGTGCTATGCTATATGCATTACAAAATACTTACATGCTTCGTGACTTCTCCTTTTTCCATAATTTTAATGTTCAGGCACCGCTGCTATCAACATCGTTGACAAGCAGGTGAATGATTCTTCATTAGTGTTTCAGCTTATAATATGTAGTTTTCTTGGATTATTATCTTAAATGTTTGTCTCGGTTTTCAGATACCTCTTACAGGACCACATTCCATAATTGGAAGAGCAGTAGTTGTCCATGCAGATCCTGATGATCTTGGAAATGGTGGGTATCTTCTATATTTTAATTACTGAATTTTCTATGCTTGACCTTGAACAGAAAACTGCTTACAATTGCTGTCGAGAAGAGAATGGAACGGTTGTCTCTCTCTCTCTCTTGCATGCGTGGGGAGGGTGGGGGAAGGGGGAGTTGGAAGAGTGCAAAAACTGATTCCTGTTATCATGCACGTGTATCATGGTGATTAGTACCTAGTCATTTCCCTACATTATAGTTGAATTTACTGGAAGAACTCGGACGAAATTTCTAGAGTAAATGAATCTCTTAACTAGTAATATACAAGCTTTTCATCCTGAAACTGAAGGAACAATCTTTTCTTCTAGTTTCTCAAATCCTTTGGCTGGTTGGTTGATTGGGTGAGTCTAGGAGCACATTTTGAAAAGGCCCCTAGTGTCCCTGTTTCTTGTACTCAATTGTGTCTTTTGATGTTATCCTGGTTTGAAAATACTCTTTTACGTTTTCAAATTTTCTGGCAGTTGTTTATGAGTTACTCTCTTGTTTCAGGTGGTCATGAACTGAGCAAGAGCACTGGAAATGCCGGTGGAAGAGTTGCTTGTGGTAAGAAACATTTATTTATCTATTTTTGCCACTGAACATCAATTGCTGCAAAGGCAATCACAAGTGAAGCAAAGAAAAAAGATTTGCGTGCAAGCATGTGAATAAATTCGATTCTATTTGAACCACTGACACAAGGATTTTCAGTCCTCCTGCT
>CAIGRT010078907.1:0-24860 GCA_903798405.1 Fraxinus platypoda | reverse complement strand
CCTTATTCCTCGTGGGAACGATACTCTTAACTCACAAATCTTATTACTTGTACACGGATCTCGTACGCTTGCTGGCTTAACGCGAACATACATTTCAAGTTTACAAGATGAAAAAGGATGAAACAATCACCCACAAGACACAAGAACAAATACTATGCTTCATGTGTTTAGGCATGACAACTTAACATATTAAGCAGCAAATATAGAAAACAAACATTTTTCCTATGTGATTTTTAGGAATATACCCATTGAATTGAGATGTAAAAGATGTGTCGTAATGTCAACTGGGGAAATTTTCCAAATCTAAGACGAGTCAGGGACAAGTGGAGGATTCAAAGGGAAAGAAATCAAATAATTAAAAAAAAAAGAATCTCTTGCATTTCTGAAAAGTTTGTTCGTTTTAGTTGCAGACATGAATGTAGTTTACAATAAATAGGAGCAAAGAAAGTTGTCCTTTTAGAATTCAAGTCAACCAAGGAACTCACACATTAATGGACAAATTATCATAGGAATTAATATAAAATGATAAAATAGCATATTAACATCTTCGACACTGTAGAAAAATTGTATAAGCATGCGAAACTTTATATTCACCAGATATATGTTTCTGTTTCTATTTCTGTTTCAGGTCCAACCAAAACACGATTTTCTTGCAAGATTGCTTTTAGCAACGTTGACTTTCCAACATTTGGCCTCCCTATGATTACCAATTGTAGTGGGAGCTTAGACTCAATGTCCTCATCCTCACGGGAGCCAATTTTGTAGATATCCTCATCTATTGTCGAAAAAGGACAAAGCATGAAAAGCCAAGCAATTAATTATTGATTACAAAAGGCAAGCTACAGATCATGCACCAAAAAAGATGGGTAGGCTATAGTTGAATCTTCATAACAATGTATAAACTTAAGCTTAGACTAGCCTTTGTAAATTTAAGAGACACATGTGATACGAGAGCCATCCATGCACCATGCAACGAGGAAGACCTCTTTGTTAATTTGTGTTCCGTTTAATAAGCCATGAGAGCTGGTCTTTAGTATATTGTTTTGTTGTTCCTTTTAATATGCTAGGAGAACTAGTCTTTAGTGATAGTTTCTTCCTATTTATTTGCATTGTTTGTTATCCTTCCAACAGTCGGTAGCATTCTTTAATAAAGTAATTAGTTAAAAGACCATAAACCTTCTTATTCTTCTTCTTTGTCTCTGTTAAAATTCAAACGTATCATTGGTATTAGAGCGCGGTTCTAACTATGGACACTCATGGCAAAACCAATGCAGAATTTCGCAATGAGGTGAACGAATTATTGGCTCTACATGAGTCCAATTTCGACCAAATTATGCAGCTATACGAACCGTGTTAACTGAGTTACAAACTTTAAGAGTCTCAAACACCATACACACTAGTCAAGCTGATGTCAACCCATTTTACCCAGATGAAACCTCACATTCTCCAAATGATGTGCGACCCAACACCCTTAATGACCATCATCACCAACATCTCAAGCTGCTCTTTCCTAAGTTCAACTATGAGGATCCAAACATCTGGATTTACAAAGCAGAACACTACTTTGAGTTTCAGAACATTGCTTGTGACCAACAAGTCCAGCTAGCTTCCTTCCATCTAGAAGGCATTACTTTACAATGGCACCGATGGTTGACAAAATTTTGCGGACCTCTTACTTGGGATGAGTTCACCAAGGCAGTCCTCCTTCATTATGGCCCAATAGATTCTGAGGATCCATCCAAAGCTTTAACTGAGACTGTGGCAGCTTATCAGGAAGCTTTCCCACCGAGTTGATGGTTTGCTGAAACTTTCCTTATTGGTTGTTTTATGGCAGGACTTCGAGACAATGTTCGCATTTATTGGAGAATGAATCACAGCAAAACACCGAGAAGAGAAAAGACATTGCAGTCACATGAGCATTGCCAATTCTGTTGATAGCATCCTCCTCTGCCATTCTGTTATTTTCATTTGCTGAGTTGTATATAGAGGGCATTACTGACTTTTCATAGATAGAGTTAGTTAGAATATTCTTCTTCTTGTATATACATATACGTGCACTGTTTCATTCTAGCTCTGAGAAGAAATAACACAAGTGAATATTTTTCTCTGCAATTTCTTCCTGCTCTGTGTCATCATTTCTTTTCCATTCCTTTTGTTACATGGTATCAAAGCAAGATTTATCAAATGGCGAATGAAGAAAATGCTCCCATAGCTTCTCATAACAAAACTTCAAACGATCGATACCTTAATTTTTCAGACCCCTTCAACCTATTTCGAATTGAAAATGGCGATAATCCAGCTGCTGTTTTAGTTGCTGACCTTCTAACTGCTGATAACTATGTCAGCTGGTCACGTACCATTAGCCATGCACTTCGTGCGAAGAATAAACTTGGGTTCATCAATGGCACATTGTCCAAACCCATTACTTCATCAGATCCCCTTTTTGAGGCTTGGGAGAGATGCAACGATTTAGTTGTTTCCTGGTTGTAGAATTCTGTAAGTTCCTCTGTAAAATCTAGCTTGCCTTTAATTGATGATTCTCGCACTTTTTGGTTAGAACTTCAAGATCGTTTTACTCAACAAAACGGACCTCGCAATTTCCAACTCAAACGAGATTTAGCTAGTTTATCTCAAAACCAAGATCCTGTTAGCACTTACTTTGGTAATCTTCAAATATTGTGGGATGAACTTGCTGTGTATGATCCTATTCCTGACTGTGAATGTGGCAAACTGAAGATACTACATGACCGATATGACCGTGACTGTGTTATCCAATTTCTCATGGGTTTATCCGATTTATACACTCACACTAGAGACCAGATCATGCTCCTTGATCCATTACCACCTCTTAACCGTGTTTTCTCTATGGTTCAGCAACAAGAACGCCAACACCAAATGATTCCCAGTCATAATCCCTCTGAATCCATGGCTATGATAGCCAAACCCTTCTACAGATCATCTAAATCCTCTGCCAAGTTCAATAACCAGAAAAACAATCGCCATTATTGTTCCCATTGTAAAATCCCGGGCCATTTCCTTGATACCTGTTTTAAGGTAGGTAATGCTGATCCACCAGAATGTACACATTGCCACATGACTGGTCATAGCATTGAGAGATGCTATAAACTACGTGGTTATCCCCCTGGCCATAAACTTCATGGCAAAACCAGAACCATTGCAGCAGCTGCCACCTATTCTCAAGGCAAACCAGATAGTGACCATGATGAAGACTCAACAGAATCAATGGCTCTTACCAAGAGTCAATACAAGCAATTGCTTAATCTTTTGCATTCCAAGGACACCAGCTCTACCATGGCTTCACTTACCATAGCTCAACCCTCTTCTCTACCCTCCACTAATCAAGTCAGCTCCTCACGAGTTTTTGGTATGGTTTCTTGTTTTTCCACTCACACGCAGCATTATTCACAGTCACACACCTCACCTTGGATAATCGACACAGGAGCAACATATCACATGATATGTTGCCCCTCTCTTTTCACCCCCATAACAGCCTCTGTTTGTTATCAAGTCAAATTACCCAATGGAAAAGCTGTCCCCGTTACACATGTTGGTGTAGTAAGAGTTTCTGATCATGTAATTCTCAACTGTGTCCTGTGTGTGCCTTCTTTTAAATTTAACCTGTTGTCTGCCAAGAAACTAGCCCAAGAACATTTCTACTGTCTAATTTTTCTGTCAAACTCTTGTTTTCTCCAGGACTTAGCATCTTGGACGACGATTGGAATGGGTGAAGTCAGAGATGGTCTTTATCATCTCCTCAAGTCACGAGTGCCATCTTCAGCTCTAGTTGATGCTTGGCCAAATTTCCTTCAACCAGATTCATCCACTTATGCATCTGCCATTCACACGGATTCCACTTCTAATTTATGGCATTATCGGCTTGGACATACTTCCATTTCCAAATTAGCTTTAATTACTGATCCCATTGTAAGAAACAATTTGAAATTTCACAATCATATTCCTTGTTCAATTTGTCCTTTAGCAAAACAGCATCGTTTACCATTTTCACCATCTCAGCACTCCTCTTTACATGCTTTTGATATCATCCATTGTGATATATGGGGTCCAAACTCTACCATTGCAAATGATGGCTCTCGATATTTCCTTACCATCCTTGATGATTATTCTCGGACAACTGGGGTTTATTTACTTAAAAATAAACCTGACACTAGATCTTGTATTATATCATTTTGCAACTTAATTGAAACCCAATTCCAATCTAAAGTTAAAATCCTTCGCTGTAACAATGGGCCCAAGTTCTATATAAGAGATTTTTTTTCAAAATAAAGGAATTATACATCAAAAGAGTTGTGTGGAGACTCCTCAACAAAATGGGAGAGTAGAAAGAAAACATCAATACATAATGAATGTTGCTCGTGCTTTGAAATTTCAGTCAAATATTCCACACAAATATGGACTGACTGTGTTCTCACAGCAATCTATCTTATCAATAGAACCCCTACCCTCCTTTTACAAAATAAAACACCATATGAAACTCTTTTCAATGAGCCACCAAAGTACAACCATTTAAAAGTCTTCGATTGCCTTGCCTATGCTTCTACTTTATCCCATGGTAGGAAAAAGTTTGATCCTAGAGGTAAATCATGTGTATTCTTAGGCTATCCATTCGGTGTCAAAGCATATAAGTTACTTGACTTGCAAACTGGACAAGTGTTTTTATCCAGAGATGTCAAATTTCATGAATCTCTCTTCTCTTTCCATCTCACTCATCCCTCTCCTTCTTCTATTCTATCTCTTTCTCCACCCCTCATTCTTTCAAACCTGCCACATTCTATACCAGTTTCAAATTCCTCACCTTCACAACCACCTATCACAATCATTCCAGATGTCACTCTATCCCCTCCTCCAACTCCCCCTTCACCTTTGTTTTTCCATTCTTCGCCATCACCATCACCATCTTTCATTCCTGTTCCCCCACCTCTTCCTACCCTTCCCCGTAGGTCAACTAGAACTCGAAGTGCCCCTCAATACTTGCAGGATTTTCATTGCCAAAGCACTGTACTGACTGCACCCATTTCAACGTTGAACAAGCAGCTACTGTCCTCTTCAGGTAAGCCTTTTTCACTTCAACACACCCTTTCTTATCATGTTTTCTCACCTACCTATCAAGCTTTTTCAGCCACCACCTCCTCACATACTGAACCCAAGACTTACAAACAAGCTCTTAGGGACTCGGGATGGTGCCAAGCAATGGATACTGAGCTGGCTGCCTTGGAAGCAAATAATACTTGGCAACTCACTTATCTGCCTCATGGAAAAATTCCTATTGATTACAAGTATGTTTATAAGATCAAATATAATTCAGATGGGAGTGTTGAAAGATTAAAAGCCTGCCTAGTAGCTAAAGGCTACACTCAGCTTGAAGGGGTAGACTATCAAGAAACTTTCTCCCCTGTTGCAAAATTAGTCACCGTGAGATGTCTTCTTGTAATTGCATCAGTTAAAGGTTGGTTTTTACATCATTTCGATGTCAATAATGCCTTCTTATATGGGGATTTACGTGAAGACATTTACATGAATAAACCTCCTGGTTACACCAAAGGCTCTCCAAACCAAGTTTGCAAGTTACTCAAAAGTTTATATGGCCTCAAACAAGCATCGAGGCAGTGGTATTCTAAGCTCTCTACTGTTCTAATTGACTCAGGATTCTCTCAATCCAAGCCTAATTACAGTCTGTTCACCTGAGAAGAGAAATGATTTTTTGTGGCTATTCTTATGTATGTCGATGACATACTGGTGGCAAGCAATGACCTCAACTCTGTTCATGCTTTGAAATTTCTTTTACATAGCAAATTTCAGATTAAGGACCTCGGCAAACTTAGGTACTTCCTTGGCATCGAGATTGCCCATTCCTCCAAAGGAATTTATCTTTGTCAATGTAAATACACGCTGGATATTTTAGCAGATTCAGGCCATCTCGACAGCAACACAGCTAAGGTCCCCATGGAGCAATATCTAAAATTAACTCAGTCTACTTGTATTCCGTTGTCTGATCCTAGTATTTACAGACGCATGATTGGTCGGCTTTTATATCTCACCATATCTCGACCTGACATCAGTTGTAGTGTTCAAACTTTGAGTCAATTCATGGCTACTCCAACTGATGTTCATCTCCTGGCAGCACAGAAAGTACTTCGTTATCTCAAAGCTGCTCCAGGACAGGGGCTATTCCTTCCTCGTTCCTCATCATTCCAATTAGAGGCCTATTGCGACTCTGACTGGGCTTCATGCCCAGATACTAGAAGATACGTCAGTGGCTATTGCTTGTTTCTTGGCTCATCTTTAATCTCTTGGAAGTCCAAGAAGTAGGCTGCTATCTCTCGATCATCAGCCGAAGCGGAATATCGTTCAATGGCGACTACATGTTCTGAATTAACATGGATCAGATTCATCCTCATTGCTCTTCAAGTCCATCATCCGCAAGTTGCTCTGCTTCACTGTAATAACCAAGCCGCCATACACATCGCTGCGAATCTCGTATTCCATGAACGTACCAAACACATCGAGCGGACTGCCACTTAATTAGAGACAAAATCCAAGATGGCAGTATCTCCACCTCTTATGTTCCCAGCTCTGCCCAGGTTGCTGATATCATGACAAAAGCCTTGCCCTCTAAAGTCCTTCACTTTCACTTATCCAAGATGGGAGTCGTAAATCTTTAGGCTCCATCTTGCGGAGGGGTATTGGAGAATGAATCACAGCAAAACACCGAGAAGAGAAAGGACGTTGCAGTCACCTGAGCATTGCCAATTATGTTGATAGCATCCTCCTCTGCCATTCTGTTATTTTCATTTGCTGAGTTGTATATAGAGGGCATTATTGACTTTTCATTGATAGAGTTAGTTAGAATATTCTTCTTCCTGTATATACATATACGTGCACTGTTTCATTCTAGCTCTGAGAAGAAATAACACAAGTGAATATTTTTCTCTGCAATTTCTTCCTGCTCTGTGTCATCATTTCTTTTCCATTCCTTTTGTTACAGGAACAGCAAGAAAAAAAGCTCTCTACAAAAATTCAAAACGAGCCCATCAAAAAAAAGTGAAATTCAAGAACCGATCTGAAGAACCCCTTGCTTAACCCCCGTTCGCTTATGATTCTCCTGTGCGATTGAAGATTCAGCCTTTTGTAGATTCGAACGATCGATGAATGATTTCTATGAGAAGATTTCGTTGAAACCTCGAAGAAATTTTGGGAAAGTTAAGGTTTTACTAACGACCAAAGCACTGAAATGGAAGAAGAAAAATGAGAGACGAGAAGAATGAAATGAATGGATATGGTCAACATTTCGCACAAAACCATTTAGATATAGAAGATTAAATTAAAAAGAAAAATAATCATGCTACAAAATTGGTTTACAAAAGTTGTAGACAAAATATGTATCAGCAACATCTAGGCCAATTATTTCAAAAATAATTTTTGAAATCAAGGGTTTAGATCTTGTCACACACATTTTTTTAGCAAATTTTGTAATCCAATTATGTACAACTAGATTAATTGAAAGAAAAAAATTTTATTGGAAGTTGACTATAGAAAATTCTGACATGGCCTGCATGAAAAAAAAATTTCTTAGCCTCTCTCATATTTTAGTGAAGCATTATGCATGAAAAATGATATTTCTTTATACTACTTTTGTCCTGTGAAGATATGCTTATTTTCTTTTTCGTTTATCCCAAATTATATGTAAATTATATGTTATTTTTCTTGTTGAAAGTATAGTTGATTAGTTTTTAAATATGTCCATACTCAATGTGCCTTGTTATCAATAAATATAAACTACTACTATTTAATATAGGGATTATTAGAAGAAATATAAGCAAAAATTTATATTTCCAACTATATTAATTATGTTTCTTAATATGTGTAAAAATGGAAGCAAGTCAATCTTTATGGGATGGAGGGAATATATAAATTTATCTTTAAGCATAACTATTTTTAAGAGTTAAATGTTTCATTAGTCACTGAACTTATACATCCATCATGCTTTACTCATTAAACTTTAAAATGCTTCTGAATGGCCACTGACCTTTAACACATTGCGCTCTATCACTTACCACCATGTTTTATAAGTCACTAAACTTTAAAATGCTTTACAATGATTACTGAACTTTAATACATTACACTTCATTACTCACTCATCATATTCCATTAGTCACTTAACTTGTACCTTCGTGATGCTTTATTCAGTGAACTTTAAAATACTTCCGAATGGTCCCTGAACTTCATAACATTCTAGAGTAAATTTGATTTTCTATGAGATTCGACCTAAATCAAAAAAATAAAATAAATAAATATCGACTAGATAATGAGACTCTCAATCTAAGATGAGGATGTTGATATTAGTCTAAAAAATATAATTTCTCTAGTCGTCAAAAGTTATGTTCAAGGGAAAAGAAGAATGCTAGATTCAAATTCACATTAATCTTAATTTACATCATAATCTTCCTTTATGTCGAGAAAATAAAATAGAGAAATTATTTCAAACATGAAGTGGCGAAAGCAGACATTTTGAGTTAGGGGGCATAATTAAACTTGCAAAAAGGTTGTGAAGAATTTTACATCCAAAAAATCATATCCCATGTAAATTTATGTCCGAATTTTACATTCAAAAATTTACATGGTGTATGACTTTTTTTGATGTAAAATTTAGAAAAATTTTGACGTCATGCCCCATGTAAAATTTCTTAATAAAATAATATAAATTATATTGAGAAATTTGTATCGCAAAAATAATAAATATTAATAAAATAATTTAAAGAATCTAAAGAAAGAACGAGTTAGATTTGCGTTTGACGCACCTTTAACTATTTTCGATATTCATTTGGGTCATCCAATATGTCTTGATATAGTTCTCAAAACGAGTGTCAAGATTATGGAGACAATTTGTGGATTTGGCTAGTGTATAATAGTTAGAGAATTTTTAAAGTTAGCATGTTATCGAAATTCTCGAAATACTAATTTGGAACGGCATATTTTGACGAGCCGTAATATTTGCTACGATTGACATTTCACGTGCCACTAATGAAGTGAAAAATTGGCCGTGAGCACTTCGAAATAATGTTATGAATATAATATTTTGATTTCGTTTGACATCCTATATTAACCAAAAAAAAAATTGCTGAAAAGTTGGGGGGTCACATGACCCCTTTTGTCCGCCACTTGTTTCAAGATTTTACAAGAATAAGGTGGAATTTTGATGTAAGATCCTCATCTATTTTCCCTTTTTCCTTAAAATTCGGTGACATACTTTAATTCCTTCTTGTTTTAATCTTATTGCATGATGTTTAATTAATTATTTAGTCAGGATCAATGATTATAACCTAGTTTTGAATCTTAATTTTAATTAAAAAGTTTTAAATTTTCAATTGATTTTGTGAATTGTTTTTACTTCTATTCTTAATGATTGGATTAATTGGCACTAATTCATTGATTTTGTGAGTGATAGTTATGTTGAGAGGAGAATTATTTATTTAGACCATGTAGTAAAATTCGAGAACTGGTATAAAAGTATAGAGATATCTTTTCTAATTAATACGGTTGTTACATGATTTTTTAGAGATTTAATGCATTTAACTAAGGTGTATTCAGATTCACATAAAGATATGGAGTTGATTTAGTTAAATAGAATCAATTTGAACTCGAGAAAGATAAATTAAGCATGTTAGAAGAATTTGACCGGGTAAACACAATCAGTTGTTATAAAATTTGGTAATTGAGTTTAATGGAATAGTATGGTGAACTCGTAATCTTAACACTTAAACCACCATTAAAAAAGTCATATTTAATTATTTTCGTATATTTATATATAAAAATCACAAAAGAAAATGATAAAGTATTTCTATTTATTTTTTATCAAATTAAAGTTGGGAATAATTTAACCAACGGTTAGATAATAGTTCTCGTGGGAACGATATTCGGACCCTTAGATCTACTTTATTACTTGTTACGATCCGTACACATGCGGGATATAAAATCGGCGACAAATTTTTTGCATCATTGTTGGAGACTATTTTTATTTGGTATTGTTTAAATTATGGATAATTGTAGCAGCGGTACCAAACTTTTCATTTAATTGTAGACTTTGCCCAAATTTTTAATTTGTGTCACCCAGGGTACTAAACATTTCATTTGTACTATCCACGGTACCAAACATTTTCAAAATATCGTAGTTGAAGTCCAAATGGATAGTTTTTGTTAGTTTGACCGTTAGTTGACCAAATAATTGACTTTAACAATAATTTTGACTAATTTTAAAAGGTTAAAATGGTAATTTTACATTTTTATAATAAAATAACTAAAAATTAATTAAAATTAAAAACCAAAAAATCAACTTCATCTTTTCCATCTGAAGTTACTTTATTATAAAAAAATGCAAAGTTACCATTTTAACCTTTTAAAATTAGTCAAAATTATTGTCAAAATCAATTATTTGATCAATTAACAGTCAAACTAATAGAAACCATTCATTTGGATTTCAGCTGCGACATTTGAAAATATTTGATACCATGGGTAGCACAAATGAAATATTTGGTACTATGGGTGACACAAATTAAAGGTTTGAGCAAAATCTGCAACTAAATGAAAAATTTGGTACCGTTGTTGCAATTATCCCTTTAAATTATTCCTTGCTTTCGTTTGATTTTTTTTTCTTTTTCAAGTTGATCTACTTGGTTTTTTTTCCATTGATAGGGAACGAAAAGAAGTAATAGAGTAGCAAAAATATACAATGATTGATCCTAACTTAGATGATGTGATATGCTCTTTGGAGAATTCCTCTTCAGACAACAACTTAAAATGTGGAGTGAGAATCACCTATTATATTTGATAACGATGGCTTGTCGGAGGGATTAAATATTAAATCTATTATTTATGACGAGATTAGACCAATTTGTGAATATTATGGAGTGTTGCAATATAAAAAATGCTTGTTATTGGCCACTTCAAAGGAAGTGAGGAAATCAATATTTGATGATCCATATGAAGAAAAAGATGATGATGATGATGATGTGCTTATGGGAGATGTCTTCACCATGCAAAAATATTAAAAGATTGAAAATCAAATAATTCCGGAGGAACCAAATAACATGCTTGTGGAGGATCTCTTTATCATTCAACCTGAGTATTAACAACTAAAGAAAAAACATGTAGAAACCGATAAATTAATCATGAAGGAACCAAACGAATTAGTGGGTTTCAAAGAAGATCTGATTAGCGTGCAAACCACCAATTTCATTTATTTTATGATTAAAGTCGATGACGAGATTGAAGTACTCTTAGTTGAGTTTGAATCGGGTAATTTAGACAAATTATACCATATTCAAGTCGAAAAAGTAATATTTTGGAGGTTGTTTGAAGTGTGGTGCACAGACAATCTAATTAAGTTAAACAAGATCTCCAAAACCCTATTCAAAGTTCCATGAAAAATCAATGTCCGAAATTGAGCTTGAAACTATAAATCAAGAATTAATAGGAGGCAACCCAATTTCTAACCTTGAACTTTAAATAGTTTTTTTGTTATGCATTGCATATAGAGTTTAGAATTTCATAGTTAGCAACTCAAGACATAAGCGAGCTTTAGAATTTTATAAAATTTAGAAATTTTTTAGAACGCCCAGTAGAGCTTTATAATTTTTTGAACTTTAAAAATTGGCATTGACCGCGGGTCAACTGTAGTCCATAGTTGGCACCCGTTTAGTATGGGTCAGCCGCAGGTTTGCAATGTTGACCAATTAAAAAAAATCACTTTTTTCTTTCTCCTTTTTTCTTTTCTTTATTTATTTTTCTCTAAAAATATTTAATTTTTTTTTTCTCTCTTTCTTTTCTTTATTAATTTTTATTTTTCTCTAAAAAAAATATTAAATTTTTTTCTTCTTCTTTTTTTCGTTATTCATTTTTTTAAAAAATATGATTTTTTTTCTTTCTTTTTTTCCTTATTAAAAGAAATAAATATTACAAAATATTTTCTTTTCTTTTCTTCTTTTTCTTTCTTTTCTTTTCTGAAAAATGGAAATATATATAAAAAAGAAATTCTTCCGTTTATTATTATTATCTGATAATTATTTTTCTTGTTCATTTTCAGGTATAATAGGAATATTTTGTAGAAAGAGAAAGAAAACGATATTGAAGGAAGATAAAAGACTAAGTGCTAAACGAGAAACATCATATACATGATGAGTATTGCTAACCATTCTTTAAACTTATTTTATGCATACATTGAGGACAATGTGTATATTAAGTTTGAGGGCGTAAATTAGTTTGCTTTATTTGCTTGCTTGTTTATGTGATATGTTTAAAAAAAAAACATTTTGAAAAATTCGAAAAAAAAATTTAAATGTTTCCTTATTTTATGTGCTTTTAGGCATGGACATTTTATTCGGAACCGAATCTCCTGAACTGAAACCGAAGGTTTCGATCTGGTTCCTAAAAAAATAAATTAGGAACCGAAATTGAAAATCGATATTTGATTGGGTCCTATTCGATTCTTGGTTCCTGAACCAAAATCGTGGGTACTCGAGTAGAACCGATTTTTATATATTTTTTATAAAATAAATTTTATAGGCTTAGTAGAAAAATATAAAACTTAAAAATCCTAATTTGAGTAGTACTTAGTCTAAAAATCTCAAGACTACCCTAAAAAATAAAGACAGGCTCCTACTTTTTTGACATCTTGCCTCACACCTGATTGTTGCATTTCAGATGTTATTACATGTTAATCTTTACAATTTGGACTTTTTATGAATCAAAAAAATTCAAGCTAGATTGTGGTGTAAATTGATGAATTAAACCGTTCATTCTTTGCAATTTGATTTTTTTTTTTACTTTCTTACATTGGTTAAAAACTTAAGTGATTTTTAATTTTTTTTATAATACATGACAATTGAACTTGATATATTCATTGCTTGGGTTGTGGTATACTTTTTTTGTTAGCTTGAGTTCGTGGTTCTCTTTTTAATTTTTTTTTCTTTTTTATTCAAACGGAGCATGATCAATATATGGTATGTAATTTCTTATTACTATATAATTATGTATCTAATTAGTATTTTCATGTCAGTTCGTTTTAATCAATGATCATAATTAAATTATATACTCTAGTATACTTTGCTTATGGATTGAATAAAATTTATTAAGAAAAAATAATTTATTCTCAAATTACAACTTCATTTTTGATGTTTTAATTTTCTTATATTTTCGTGATTTTTAGTATCCACTACTTTGCTTCTTTAAGATTTCTTAGTTGAATTGTCTCCCTTACACAATTATTTAAGTATATATATTGAAAGGGCCTCTATGAAAATATTTATTAAATGTATATGAAGAATGTTATGGGTAGAACCGAAATCAAACCGGAACCGATGGTTTGAGTTTGGGTTTGGTTCTAATATTTACAAGAACTCAAATGATTCCATTTACGGAATACCCGAAGTATAGGGTGGTTTTGGATATTGAAATATCTAATCGACCTACCCGACACACATGCCTATATGTTTTTGTAAGTTGGACAGCCATACCAACTAATTGAAATTATATGAAATTATTTATGTTTCATAAATTGGGAATGGGTGACGTGATTTTATTTTTTTTTGCTAATTCAATACTTGTTCATGCTAAATCGTATTATATTGAACACATAATTATTATGCATTTTTGAATTGATTATATTGATAGAATCGGTTGAATGAAGTCTTTATAAACCAAGATCACAATATGTAGCACAACCACTTAACCTATTGAAATGAATAGTTTATGAATGGTTGATTCTCTGTTCGGAGCTATTTAGATTTGTGTTAATTTCATACATGTTAAAAAATTGTGTGGAATGTTATTGGCTAACAAATAGAGACTAGCTAATAACTATTTACCAGGGTTTTGATTTCAATTATTTATTTAAAAAAAGCATTGCACTAGCCGTGACATGTAGGAAAATGTTACCTACATTGTTGTGTGAAGTCAGTATTGAGTAATCTAGTCTTATTCATCACCAATGTTTAGGAGACAATCTACTTGATACAATGTATGTGAAAAGAAGCTATTTGGAGCTTAATTGAAGTTGGTTTGAAGCAATTGAAAATTAATCGGATTGTAAGAGATCAATTGAAAGTATTAATTAAACATTGGTAAAAAATCACAAGTTTCAAGAGCTTTGATACAATGTATGTGAAAAAGAAGCTATTTGGAGCTTAATTGAAGTTGATTTGAAGCAACTGAAAATTAATCAAATTGTAAGAGATCAATTGAAAGTATTAATGGAACATTGGTAAAAATTCACAAGTTTCAAGAGTTAAATTCGATAATTAGAAAGTTGGGTCTAAATTGCAAACTTTGAACTGTAATGATGTTAGAATGAAGAGGACTTAATTGCAAATATTAGAAGAAGAAGAATTAAAATCACATTAGAAAATGAGTTCAATTGAAAAATGGATTTGTTTTTTTTTTTTTTTTTTTTGCTTCCCTTTTCAAACTCTTTGATAGAATTCAATTTGAGCAAGGATTTTGCCTAAATCTTGCTTTATAAATACATATCTTAGTCCGACAATTAAAAGGAGGCTTGTAGAGTTTAATTAGGCACATATATGCAGGCCAAGGCTTGGGTGGTTCATTATACATATATGAGCATGTTTAAGCCCTATTTTTATGTATTTTGAAATAGTATATTGATGGAGAACGTGAAAATAAAAAATAAGAAAATGTTTTGAGTTTGCATGTAATATTATTTTATTAAAGAATGTGTAATTGAAAATAAGAAAGAAAAAATGTATTTTGAAAATAATGGAAACTAAACAAGGGTTATGGAAATTCAAAATGAGGAAAGAATCAAGAAATCGATAAAGAAGCTTGTGTTTCAAGATTTTACAAGAGGAATGCAGAATTTTGGTACAAGATCTTCATCCTTATTCATTCTTCCTTAAAATTCGATGACGTACTTTAATTTCTTCTTATTTTATTCTTATTCCATGATGTGTAATTAATTATTTAGTTAGAAGGAGTAATTGTAACCTAGTTTTGAACCTTGATTTTTAATTAAAAAGTTCTAAATCTCCAATTGATTTTGTGATTTTTTTTTATTCTTAATGCTTGGATTAATTAAACACTAATTTATTGATTTGCGAACGATAATTACGTTGAGAAACGAATTATTTGTTTAGACCACATAATAAAATTGAAAAACTAATATAAAAGTACAGATACATTTTCTAGTTAATAAGATCGTTACATGAATTCTTAAAGATTTAATGTATTTAATTAAGGTATATCCAGATTCACATAAAGATATGGAATTAGTTTAGTTAAATAGAATCAATTTGAACTCGAGAGTTAAATTGAATATATTAGAAGAATTCGACGAGGTAAATATAATCAATTGTTATAAAATTTGGTAATTGATATTAAGAGAATAGTCACGGTGAAATCGTAAATCTTAACACTTAAATCATCATTAAAAAAATCATATTTTATTGTATTCGTATATTTATATATAAAAAATCATAAAAATAAGATAAACTATTTTTATTTGTTTTCGATCAAAGTAAAGTTAGGAATAATTTAACTCCCGATTAGATAGTAATTTTCGTGAAAACGATTTTCGGACTCTTATATCTACTTTATTACGCGTTATGATTCATACATTTGTGAGATATAAAATCGAAGGTACCACACTTTTTTTATGGCCTTGTGGATTAGGAAGAAAGTAAGTGGATCCTGGTGTCCCCTCAACCCGACCTCCACCACCCAACCACACACTCTCTCTCATAGACGATGATAATGGTAGATAAAGATGAGGATAGATACAGATAGATGGAGAGACTGCAGCAGTTGGTGTAGTACACATCTCACCCCATCCCTCTCGTCCTCCTCCACCACCGGCGAATCAATAAACAAACTAAACTGAAGAACTAAAAATAGGAAAACCTATAATTAGTACTAGTAAATATCCAGTCATTTCTGGATTTTTTTACAATAAATCCTAAGTTACTCACTCACATGAGTGGTGGTGATAGTCATTCTGAAATGTCGGAGGACGAAGAACTGCCTGATCTAGGACGCGGCGCTACCCCCAATAGCAACTCGACGGTCGTCAGCATCGGTGGAGGAGATCAGAACTGTGTATCGCCAGGCCCAGATCAAGTTCTGGAAAACGTCCTCGAGAACGTTCTGTGTTTCTTGACCTCTCGGCGTGACCGCAACGCTGCGTCCCTTGTGTGCAAATCGTGGTACCGTGCGGAGGCCCTCACTAGATCCGAGCTTTTCATCGGAAACTGTTACTCGGTGTCACCTCGTAGAGTCACGAACCGATTTAGGCTAATCAAAGCGATTGCAATCAAAGGGAAGCCCAGATTCTCGGACTTCAGCTTGTTGCCAGCGGACTGGGGTGCGCACTTCGCTCCCTGGTTGAGGGCTATGGCTATTTCGTATCGTACTCTTGAGAAGCTGTACTTGAAGCGTATGTGTGTTAGGGATGAGGATCTGGCGATTGCAGCTCACTCTTTCCCGATTTTGAAAGAGCTCGTTTTGGTTTGTTGTGAAGGTTTTGGAACGGATGGACTTGCTATTGTTGTCCGTGAATGCAGGTTAGCTGACGATAATATATGTTCTTTCTTGTTCTCTCCTTTGTTAAGGGAAAAAATGAGTTCAGATCTGGTTGTTAGGGGAATATTTTTAATGGGCTTCTGCATTTCTGTGCTGAAGATAATTTTATATGGTGGGGTTGACCTCACAAAATCGGGTTTGTTTCTCCAGGGCCAAAGATTTAATTTTTTATTTTCATTCATATCTGATATCTGTTATGGTAGCATGTGTTTAAGAAGTCAATGTCTGGTTAAATCTGATCTTTTGTGCGTTCATTTTGCATCGATTGGTATGAGAAAGTATGACCTGGGAAAATGGGTACGTGTGAAACTTATGGCAACTGTCTTTGAATGAAAAAAAAAAAATGATTTATGTTGAAATTGAATGAAAATAAAATTTGGGATTAGGGCATTTTTATTTTTCTGGCACGTGATGGGATTTGTTTGTCTCAGGCAAATTAGGGTGCTTGAACTGATGGACTCTGACGTTAGAGACGATGAAGTGGATTGGATTTCATGTTTTCCTGAGGACGTAACCTGTCTTGAATCTTTGATTTTTGACTGTGTGGAGGCCCCTATAAACTTTAAGGTATTGGAGCGGCTGGTGGCAAGGTCACCTTCCTTGAAGAAACTTATGTTAAATAGCTATATATCCATAACACAGCTTTACCGCTTGATGATTCGAGCTCCACAGCTCACCCATCTGGGAACAGGTTCCTTTAGTCCATTAGAGATTGTTGCTCAGGGTGAACAGGAACCAGATTACTTTTCCGCATTTGCTGCTTGCAAATCACTGATTTGTCTCTCTGGGTTCAAGGAAATTATTCCAGAATATCTATCTGCAATATATCCAGTCTGTGGTAACCTTACATCCCTTAATCTGAGCTATGCAAACATCAGTGCAGAACAATTGAAACCAGTAATTCGTCAGTGCCATAAACTCCAGACATTTTGGGTACGTGATAAATGCATTCTAGTAAATGAAGTGACAGTGTAACTTTGTTGTTGAATTATGTATTTGGAGCTTATATTTATTTTCTGCAGGCACTTGATTCAGTAAGTGATGAAGGACTTCAAGCAGTTTCTGCAGCATGCAAGGACCTACGAGAGCTTCGGGTTTTCCCTGTTGAGGCTTTAGAAGATGCTGAGGGGCCTGTATCTGAAGTTGGTCTGCTTGCAATTTCCGAGGGTTGTAGGAAACTGCAGTCTATTTTATATTTTTGTCATAGAATGACCAATGCTGCAGTTGTTGCCATGTCAAAGAATTGCCCAGATCTTGTGGTGTTCCGTCTCTGTATAATGGGACGGCATATGCCTGACCATGTAACTGGTGAGCCAATGGACGAAGGCTTTGGAGCCATTGTTAAGAACTGCAAGAAGCTTACCCGACTTGCTGTATCTGGTCTATTGACTGATAGAGTTTTCAATTACATTGGACAGTATGGAAAGTTACTGCGAACATTGTCAGTTGCTTTTGCTGGGAACACTGACTTGGGTCTCAAGTATTTACTGGAGGGCTGCCCTAAGTTGCAGAAGCTTGAGATCAGGGATAGTCCCTTTGGAGATTCAGCTTTGTTTGCTGGTTTGCACCATTATTACAACATGAGATTCCTATGGTTGTCGGCTTGTAAAGTAACCCGTCAAGGCTGCAAGGAGGTTGCACGTCAATTGCCTGGTTTGGTAGTAGAAGTGATTGCTTGGGAAGAGGAAGAGAACGGAACAAGCGAATATGTTGATACTTTGTACCTGTATCGCTCTCTTGATGGGCCGAGAGCTGACGCACCAAGGTTTGTGCATATTTTGTAACATTTTTAGTAGAGAACTTTCTGTCTTTGAAATGGAACAATGATTAACTCTTCTTTCGCCGAGTGTGTTGTTTTACCGATAGTACCCATTAGAAGCTCCCGCCAGCTCTATCAAGCAGAATATCATAGTGGCATTCAATCTTGTTCTTCCAGGGTCTACATGATTGAGTCCCCAAGACTTTTTTCCGTGAAATTCGTAACAATTTAATGCTGATTTATTCATATTCCCCTGAGATCTTTACTTCTCTTTCTGAATCATATTCATTTCACAAAGCCTTTGGAGAAAGAGAGAGGGGTTGTTTACCAGAACCATCTATATATCATTTGGTCCAAGACTCCAAGTAGTTGCTTTTGTGGACTTGATAGTGCAGCATCATGTATTTTCTTCAGTAGAATTAAATCTTCTTATTTGTATCCAAATCATAGTTTGAAGAATTGAAGCTTTAGGTGGTTATAACTGCTGTTTGTTATGTCGTGTCTGTGTTGTTCTTAGCACCTTGCTATGTTATTATTGTTATGGTTAGAGATTTGAGACAGCAATAAATGCTTTAATATGCATGGAACAAGATTCTAGTGCAAGTGTCTTGCCTCTTTTCTGTAAGATGTGTAATGATTAGGTCGATGGTGAGGCCTCCTTTAATAATGTTTGGGAAGGCATTGTTCAAGTACAGAGCAGGATTTCCTTTGGCTGCTCTCAAGATTTCACCCAGCTCGTATGGGTTCCATGCGTTAGCGGCTGAGCCTTCCCCAGGTGCCTAGCCTGTGAATGATCCTTATTCACTCTCTAAGCTCACCTCCAATACATTTTAGATATCTCCACATTGCACCACTTGGCAAATGGAAATATGCCAACGCAATTTTACATTTGGTTTATTTTATCTTGGCGTATTGTCATGCACTAAGAAGTAAAAAGTCATGATGTGGTTGTGTCAAAAGTATATTAGGACAATCAATTCGGAACATATCCCAACTCTCCCACCCTTACATGCCACCCACATGTCGAGAGAGCACTTTTTCAAGAAGTATACCGCTTATAGCAGAACGGTATGTGATATTGAGCAGGATTAAATGACACTTGATATATTGAGTAGGATTAAATGATACTTGATGAACGGTCACACCATTTTTCTTTGAACTCCAATCTTTCTCGGGATGGAACTTGAGTAATGAGAAAAAAGAGAAATTTGGCCCTTGGTTGACTTCTCTTTCAGGTCTAACCATTTTAGTCGAAGTGGACTAAACCCCATTGCCGTTCCTTCTTCCCGCAGGGCTCAATGGCATCCGACCGCAAGATTGTTGTAATGATTCACAAGAAATGTTGGAAAAAAAAATGTATATTATATTCTTAAATGCTGTCTTTTCAACACTATTTAGCCCTGTTTAACCATTATTATTTTCAAACTCTTTTTTCTACATACTTATTTTCAACTACACATTCACACAATAAAATATTTTACACGTAAATTTAAAATTTTTCTTACTTTTTAAACACACATTCTTCTAAAAATTATTTCTCCAATTGCATTTCACTCTGGGAAAATTGCATCATCTTTATCTAATTTTAATACTGTTTCTCATACTAAATCATATTCTGATAAATTAAAAGTGCCTATTTCGCTTGGATGCATCATGTCACGAAAATATTTGTTTAGTTTGAAATATGGCAAGTGTACTCTTCATTAACAAATACAATGGATTTTTAGTCTAAGTATCGTACCCACAGAGATTGTATTGGTTTAAGTTCAAATAAACTTAGCCTTAACCGCAACTATGAAAATTCGCGATTTGTCAATAACTAATTTGTCATTAATTATTCTACTTAAAAATGCAAGGCATAACTTAACAAAATTCAATGCAAAAGTGTGATTTATGCAAGTCTGATGAAAATCTATTGATGAAAGATGCATTAGGATCCCGAATCCCCTTATATCAATCCCCCTTAACTCCGAACCTTTGAATTTGACAACACGATTCAATTATGAAAATCAAGATTTTTAAATTGTTTAATAATCTCTCTCGAGTAAAATTAAACATATTCTTACATGTGACCCGACTATATTTCTATGACGGATGCGAACATACAAGAATGCATTAATGGATTTAATGAATATTTAAAGATCCCGTAAAGTATAGTAGTATATTTCTATTCCCTATCGGATTTTATGACAATTATGATTATGTTTAACTTATTTTCAACCTCTCAAAAGTAAAACAAGTCACAAGATTCATACAATTAGTGATTAAGTGATTGTAGAGAAAATAAATCTCATTATAATTGTTTAAAACTAAAAACGTGCTTTAATGTCAAAAACAAGATTCAAAAATTAAGGTTCACAATACAAGGTTCATAAAAAATCTAGCACAAGATTACTTTAATTTAACATGTTGTGAAGAAGAAAACAAAAGAAATAAAAATAGTTCACCACCCAAAATTCTTGACTGTGATGTTTGGATTTCTTGAAATCAATCTTCCGTTCATTGCCTCCTTTTAAAATCAATTCTCCACACCTCATTATGTGTTGATAGTTGGTATTTATACTACTCTAAAAAGTGTCCAAAAATTGTGCAAGATTGGCCCAAGAAGAAGTTTTCTTGCTGGAGTTGAATTTTGAATGAAAACAGCATTCTGACTACGTTTGGTATGGACGGTCGACTGCCCAGGCACCAATGTTTTTTTTTTCTTTTTTTTTTTCCAATATCATGGTCATATAACTGGGCGGGTGCCCACTTACAATAACTTTCAAAATTTGCAATTTAGTCATATTTTTTTTTCAATTGCCTATGAATGGATCCAAAACTGAAATAATAGAAAATTAACCCGAGTTAAGGAAAGCTCGATACTTTGACGACATAAAAGCTTAGTAAAATGACCCAAATAAGTGCACAAAACACACTTATCAAACATCCCCAAACTAAAACCTTAGTTCATCCTCAAACAAAACAAAACAAAAGTTACGAATAAGATATTACTATCCTAAAAAAAATTCACAAGTAATAGACTCAAGGTTGTACTGCTTACCATATGTATCAGGTTAGAATTTAAGTAGCACTTTAGAAAGATCCACATGATATCAAAAATAGATTTTTACTCATTTGATGCTCGACTTAGCGTGTGTGATTAGCCAATATTGAACTCACACCCATACTAGAATACAATCAATTAAGTGTTGTTGGTTCACTCATAGTCTCAATCCTCTTGTGGGCAGTTTTTCCTCAGACCTCTCATGCAAAATTACTCCTTATGCTTTTCTCTCCAATCCCGAGGTATTTATAGCACACGTGGTTTTCTAAGAATTATTATAATTCATTTTTCTGCACAAAGTGATTAGAATTACGTACTTATAAATCTAGAAAGGAGATGGTAAGTCTTTCTCAAAGTCACATCGCCAATCTCTACAGTTCAAGTCTCGAAGTCCTTATTAGGCACCTCTCGCTTTTGATAATCTAAATATCTTTATTTTTTCTTTCTCTCTATGAACATATATATTGATTGTGTAATTTTTTTTTTTTCGTTTGACATCTTATGAGCAAGTCTTATTTCCATTAAACTTTCTAAATGACCCATGTAGCGAGTTTTATGCCAATAACTTATAAGTCAAATGATCATAGGGGCACCAAGTGTTATATACCTTAGTAGATTTAATAACTCGAGTCATAAAGCTTACGAAGAAAGTTATAAGATGTGCCACGCTTTCTTTTGATATGAGATTCAAATTTTAAAAGTGGTCAGTGCCCATTCTACACTTCTTAACACAAACTTCTTCAATTAACAGTGATATCAGAGAACTCCAAACCATCAAACTTCTATGAACATAAATACTAACCTTCCCACCCCCAAACTGGTTTCTATATTAAGGATTTGAGAATTCTATTCAAACCCAGGTCAACACATCAACAATTAAATCCACATAATCAAGTTATGTTCCAACATAAGTAATGAGTCAATAATGGCTATGTGCTCAAGTAACCAAGTCTAACATGAATAAGTACTAAAGTAAAAATATAAGATATGATGTTGTCCAGTTCTAGCTAAAGTTGTACTCAATTCAAACAAATATTATCATAGGCGGTAAGTCATTCAATGCTAAACTATACACTATTTTTGAATTTTTCAAAATTTTTAAAATAGTACACAGTTATATAGACCCGATCAATAGTTGAAAAATAAATATATATTAAAGGATCCTAATACTTATCCACCCCCAAATAAAAATATTACATTGTCTCGAATGTAAAAAATAATAATAATCAAAATACAGGAGTAAAGATCAAAAAATCCCCATGGTAGATGCGAATAGGTAGAATGATCGGGATAGTCTAGTTGGTAGACGTCATGACAACCGCCACTTTCTCTTATTTCTAGGCTTTGATTCTAACTTTTAAAAAAAACTATCCAACAAAGCGTGAATCCCTACAAAAATCCTATAGCTAGGAAAAGATAAATCTTTCAAATTGGTTTAGAGAATGAAATCTAGGTGCAACCTTAAGACTGCATATCACATCATTTTAAGCTCAATATAATGCTAGGATGTTAACAACGAGTCTAAGTAAAACGAACTCAATAAGAAAATATGCCTAAGTTACTAATGCAAGTCTCAAAATACTACCTAAAGTGTGTTAAAAATCATTTAAATGCATGAGTCCCTAAATATGGTCCCAAAATACTAATGCAATCTCTAAAACTACATATAATGAAATAGTTAATCAAAATAAGTAAAAAAATGATAGAAAAATGGCTTGTCTCCCAATAGACGCTCAATTTATAGTCTAGAGCTCGACTTTTGGGTGATTTCCTCATGGTGGTTCAATTCAAAATGTTTCACCCTTGCATTCTTTGCAATTTACAACTTTGCATCCTCTTTTTGTTCTTCAAATTCTGAATTCTCCATTCCTGTCTCTACCAAGAATTCCTCAAAATTTTGGTTTTCTCTTCGACGATTTTGTTGAATGGGTAGTTCATCTTCATCAGTACAATTGCAGTCGTCGAGGTTTGATGGTTGTTTGGATGGATGATGTAATTTAAAAACTTATTGTTCCTTATCCACCATCAAGATTAGCTCACATTTTTCCATATCAATCAAAATTTGACATGTTGCTAAAAATGGTCGGCCTAAGATTATTGGAATATCCGTTTTCTTCTATGTCTAAAATAATGAAGTCTTCAGAAATATCATTTTGCCAACTTTGATGAGTATATCATCAACCTTGCTTCTTGGATATTTGATGCTTCTATTGGTCAACTACAATAACATCGTTGTTTCTTTTGCTTCTCCTAATCCCAATTTTCTGTATATAGATAAAGGTGTTAAGTTAATACTTACACTTGTATCACATAAAACATTAAAAGAATAAGCTTCTCCAATTGAAATCCTTGAGTTAGGGAGGCAGTTTATTTTGTAATCTTGCACTGCTCTTCTTTGTCAGCGCTACATTTTCAAATTTTGAAAGCTTTCTTTTCTTTGATATCACGTCCTTCAAAAATCTTGCATAACTTGGAATCTGCCTTATCGTGTCTATGAATGAGATATTGATGTGGAGTTTCTTTAGCACATCCAGAAACTTCTCAAACTGTTGGGCTAACTTGTGTTTCTTCAACCTTTGTGGAAATGGGATGAGATATACATATTTTCCAACAGGAGCAGCTGCCTTAGCTTGTAGATTTTCTGAATTCTCTTTCAATTTTTTTCTGAGTTGATTTTTTTAGACTCATCTACTTGCTCTTCATCTATTGTAGACACTTTGTTCATGATTGTAATTGGTCTTTTGACTGTAATCTCAGATAACTGTACTTCACTTCTTGTTGTGATTGCTTTCACAGATGAATCCTTAATTATTTCATTCTCTAAAATACTTATGGTCATTACCTGCTCTTTATGGTGCTCTGCCTGATACAACAAGTGCCATCTGTCCCATATGAGTTTCTAGATCCTTGATTGCAATACTCTAATTTTGAAGGGTTGTCTCAGTCATTCTCATGAATTGATTATTTACCTCTATGTAGTGCTCTGTCTTTTCCATAAATTTGTCAAACATCTCTTCCCACAGAATTCTTTTCTTAGGCTGTTGATACTGATAACCATACAGTGTAGTGGGATTTTGACTATTCTAAGAAAAAATAGGATGCTTCCTCCAACTAGGATTGTAAGTGTCAAAATGTTAATTATTATGTTGGCATTGACCCCCATGTAGATAGTCAACTTGTTCAATATCCTATGCAAGAATTGGACAATCTGCTGTCATGTGATTTATCCTGCCACTACAAAAAAAAAAACCGATTTCGCGACAAACAAATGTTGTCGCAAAAATTGAGTTTTTGTTGCAAAAGTAATTTAGCGACAACAATGCGTTCGTTGCGAGTATTGTCGCTCTATATGAGTCACAGAATGTGTTTTGCGATGACTTTCGTACATTCGTCGCAGTAACAAAATCGTGACACTATTTGTTTGACGCAGAA